>JAVQJF010044881.1:0-12883 GCA_036023855.1 Gadopsis marmoratus | reverse complement strand
GGGGGGGGGGGGGTGTGGAATCCCCGTGCGAGCTGAGCGCGAGCAGAGTGCACGCGGTGGAGAGGAGCGACCGAGAGGGGCGGGGTGCTTGGGAATCAGGCGCAGCACGTGGATGCTGGGGCTGTATACACGTGCTGTCAGCTCGAGGCGGGGTAACTGCGCATTAAAAAATAAAAAAATAAAAAACCCAGGCGCATGATTCCCTACATTATCGCGACTGTGTGTGGTTTTTTTTTTTTTTATTACCCAGGGTGCACTGGGGCGGAGGGCAGGGGAGAAGACATGACAGTCGTAACGGTCACCCGCTGTTCAAGGACTTAATAATTCATAATATCCGTCTATACTTTGCTATAATGTTTCTGTTGGCGCTCACGTGACATTAGAAGCGTGCAGCATGTTCCTATCTCGCGGGGTTTATGGCACTTAAATAAGCTTTTGTGTCCCGTTTCCATTTTTAAATCGCTGCCGGCCTTTATTGTAGCGCCAATATAGATCACAATTAGCGTTCGACTCCTGGTTCATCTGTCCAGCTCTGTAACAGCCTGCTGCAGCAGCAGACGGTAACGCCGCCGTTACAACATGTAAACCCACCAGGCTCCTGGGCCGCGGAGTTAACAGGAAGTGGACCGCTTCGCTTGTTTTAGGGAGAACGACGGGCAGTGGGGCGCTGACGGCGGCTCATCTGTCGCCAGCTCCCGCCGTGCCCGCATTTAGAGCCTGATCCAGGTCCTGGCAGGGCTGGATGTGTGTTCAGAGGAGGCCTGCTGCTCCTGCAGTCCAGCCCAGTAGCCTTCGCGGACGGATTTTGGCACCGGTGTCTTGCTGTGACTCAGTGGGCGTGTCTGTTCCCTGACGCGGCTCACGTGTGTTTTGGGAAAAGCTGCGCTTCGGCCAGACGGACTACAAGCAGCAGCTCGTTTTAATGGCTCCGCACCGCGGATGCGTCAGATGTAGGTTCACTTGTTCACTTGTTCGGGGCGACGCGAGAGTCCGTGTCCCACTGCAGCGCGCGCGCGTGAGTCACTTTGTCTGGGAGGAACTGGCGCGAGAGTAGATGGCGACAAGATGAGACGCGAGGCCACCGTGGGACGGGAACGCGCCCGGTCACGGGGCGTTTTGGGTCGCGAGTTTGTTGACGTGCGGAGAGTCGGAAGTCCGCAGCAAAGACGAGAGAGGACTTCCCTCCTCGTGCTCGGCTCACTCCGAACTCCAAAGTGTCCGCAGCCCAGCAGCCACATGCTACACATATAGAACAGTTGGAAGGGCCCGACATGCATCCGCCCCACGTTATATGCATCATCCCTGGACGTGCGACTGCGGACACCCGGATTCCCCAAAAGCTCCATGGAAACACGAGCAGCTCGAGCGCCGCAACGATGAGAAGTCGCTGAGCTGATGAATGTGTTTTACCTCCTATTAGTTATGTTCAAAGTGACACAGTGGAACGGGATTAAAAACATTTTTTTTAAAGCATTTCTACGCGATTGGAAGCAGGGGTTTTTTTTTGCAGCTATGCAATTACACATAAATGTAAAAGTCACCTTTATTAACCGATGCATTTGCTATGCAACAATTAAATTTGATGTAGAGAAGTGCAACGGCATCTGCTCCCATAATGCACCATTGCCTGCGTCTGTTAAATTACTTATGTTTGGCGGTGAAATATACTGTATATTTGTGGACAGAAACAAACAAAAAAGAGCAGTTTACTCACCACCAGGACTATTTTCCATGTTTCCCAGTCGATCGCGGTTGTTGAGTTGATCCGTGCTGTTTGAGTGTGGAGGCTTAATGCTGGACTGGCTGCCTTTGCTGCTTGGCACCGAGGAGTTTCGTTGCTGTAGGTGAAAGAGTCAATATCTGCCCAGGTACAGAGAGAGTATCCAAAAGCTCAGACCAGCAGCAGCAGCGCGCAGGACATCGGGGGTCTTGTGAAAACCCGGTAAGCGAAGGAAAAGTTGAGTAAATGTTTTTTTGTTTTTTTTTGTTTTAAAGAAGTAAATTAGATCAAAAAGAGAACGTCCGAGGCGAGCGGCTGCGCAGCGTCTGACGCCCGGCTGCGGGAAGAGATCACCGTACGCGGGGCTTCTCTAAATGACAGAGATCCCAGAGCTGCGAGCCTCGTACAGTCACCATGAAAACAAGTAGTTTAAAACACTCCCCGCTCATCAATAAGCAACACGCGCCCCGAAAATAACCAGCACGTTTTCAGGTGCCTGAGAAATGTGACCAGGGTTTCTTTTTTTTTTTTCTCCCCCCCCCGTTCTCTTTTTGTCTCTCTCGCTCTCTCTCTCTCTCTCTCTCTCTCTCCGTCACGCTCTCTGAAAACATTTCACCTACCTCCCCTCCTCATGCCCCCGCTCTTCTTTACTCCTTCCTACTTTCTCATTGGCCGAGAGCCGCGCGTGGAGACGGCACATTGGGCTCGTTCGACTTCGGAATGCTGGTTAAAGCTCTACAGCATGTGCGCGTGGCATGTGAGCTCACGCTGCCCTACTGACACACATTTTATGCTAATGAGCCGCCTGGACCCGGCGATAAGGAAACGAGGAAGAGAGGGGCCGAGGCAGCGAGAGGTCTCACTCCCGCGTCTTCTCTTGCTTGTTTTTCTTGGGCGAGGACAGACGACAACGGGCTTTTAAAGCACACGGCACAAAGCATTTTTGACAATGCCGCCACCGAGTGAAGAAGAGCAACACTTTAGCTTCGTGTTGAAGGCAGGCCGAGAACGCGCCGCGAAGGTGATGAGTCCGTTGTTCAAGATGTTAATGGCGGCGCCGTAGTGAGGGGGGCTGTACCTTTAAGATTTCAGACACGCTTCTAGGGATGTAGCAGGTGTAAATGTGACCAATTAGCCTTTCTGTTTGATACGTTTTATATTTAGGCCTTTTGTTGATTTCTAACCAAGAAAGCCCCTTTATTAACGTGTATACCTATCTCCTCACACCACCTAGTTTTTAATTGTTATTTTAAGCAGGCGTCAGGGAGAGTGATGCTAATGAGTAAATATGATGAACACATCTTTTATTCCATTTTTCCAAAATTCATCATTTAGGGGACAATAGTGCTATGAGATAACGCTGTTGTGATATAACCCTAACCCTATATAAATAAAGAAAATATAAGATCAAGTTGTGTTGAGCATGACAACAGCAGAGAGGAAGGTGGGAACATGATGTTTTTTATTTAAATGTATGCAAATATCAAATAAAGAAGTTAGTCAAAGTTAGAAAGCGATATACAGTGCGTTATCCCGTGCCAGTTTGTCAAAATCAGTAATGCGGTTTTCTATAACCGAAGGCACGTGGACACGTTCCACTCACATAGTGGTGGAATGTTTCTTCCTCTGTCTCATTATGTCTTATTTGGACGCCTTTTTTCATTGACCCATCATTATTGTCTCTTCCAAACATTCTCTTTAAATCGTTATGAGACAGGAAGTAAGAGACGAACGTGTCCAAACAAAAAGCCCCGTCCACGTGCCCTCCGTGCTCGGGGCACGACTGCAGGAGCGGAGCGCGCGCGCGCGCGCAAAGGCTACCGCCCACTTCTCAAACCGGAAACCGCCGCAGACTTTGCTTGGCGAGTGGCCGCCTTTTTCCCAACATAGACGATCTTTGCCTGAAAGAGCTGGCACGTGGAGAAAAGGCGGTGCTCACCGTGACTCCCACCGCCCCCCCCCTCCTCTCCCATCACGTTTCCTTTCTCTGTACAGATTGTCTTTGCTAAAAGCCAAAATAGCGCCGGAGATTGGCTGCGGCCGGCGAATGTAGGTCGGGAGCTGCTTGTGCAAACACGAGCAGCGTAAAATAGCCCAAATGTGCCTAAAACCGCGGCGTCCTCAAAGAACACTCAAAAGACTCCACATAGAGGATTAAATTTAGGTCACGTAGCTCCCCGTGTGTGTGTGTGTGTGTGTGTGGGGGGGGTTATATTCACAACCTATTTCTTGCTCTCGGTAGGTGAGCTGAAGCTGAATGAACAACTCCTCACTTGCAGCCTTCAGCTTGTAGGGAATTAGGCTAAAGGGTCACAAGTGTGCTTGATATGAAACTCGTCCCCTGCTCTGGGTTTCAGCCGGCAGAGGCTATCAGTTGCAGCTACGGGGATCTAATGATAAAGCGTTTTCTTGTTCTCCAAATGTGGACTCTTTTGTCTACTATACACTATTAGAAGCCCCAACATACTTTCCTAACCAGCAAATAAGCAGAGTGACATGTGTTTGTGTGACCTGACGAGCCAACACGAGTTTGGTAATATGGGACAGTGACGTGATAATATGGGACAGTGACGTAATAACATGGGACAGTGATGTGATAATATGGGACAGTGACGTAATAACATGGGACACCCAGTGGTGCAAAGTAAGTACACTTCTGAGGTTCTTGTGCTTCACTGCAGGTTTTCCATTTTATGCTGCTGTATGCTTCCACTACTCTACATTTCAGACAGATCTCTTTACTCCACTCCATGTATTTAACAGCTGTAGTTATTATTATTATTGTAATTTTCGATGAACATTTTCCAAAAATAAAAAAGAATCCGTTTATAAAAGTGATGTAATGTTAGAGGATAATAGTGATCCAATAATAATAATTACACTAACACGGGCCATGAATACTTTGATACATGAAGTTGTTGCTAACGCTCCTATTCTTCTACTTAACTAACATTTTGAATCAGGCTATTTTCTTGCAGCCTAGTTGAGTATTTCTATAGTGTGGAAAATCTACTTTTACTTTACTTTAGGGGGTTATTTTAGGTCATTCTTCCACCACTGGGAATACTTATACCTTTAACCTGTATTAAACACAGATATTGTTTTTTATACAAGCACACAATAACTTCATGTATATTTTGTAGCATCAAATGTAAAATACTAACAGAGACCCAGCAGGTGGTTTTCTGTGATGTACACTCGCAGAGGTCATATGCTGCTTTCTGACTTGTTTAACTATTTTTCTCCTTTAAAGTAGAACATATACATGTTTAAATGTCAGCCACTCCTTCAAGCATTCTTTGATGAACTTGAAAAGTGGACTGCGCAGCAAAAATTTATAACTTTGTAATAAAGATTAACTACTTAATAAAATACAGCTAATCTCAGACATTACATCCACCTGTCCTTGTCTTTAATTAATAATTTAATTCAGCACAGGACTCATGAAACTGTCCTTATTAATCTCTATTATTTGAAGATTTATCAGAACTGTGGGTTCTATCAAAAGCTGTCTTTTGTTTGCTGCTTGCTCCACCACCCTTTTCACATTTTCATATTAATATAACAATAAAATATTGATGAGTTTCTTTTGAAGGGTTGAATGAAAATAGTTTGTTTAAGCATATATCTTGTGAGGAAATAAATGGTAAATGTAGTTTTTTTTAAATGTTCTACAATACCTGAATTCATTCAAAACATTTTGAATGATGAAAAGATGATGTTTGAATATGCAAAATAAATGTCATTTTGCTGCAGACCCCCCTGGAAGCCTTGGAGCTCATTTTTAGAGTCACTGAAGTAGAGACTCTAGATTTTCAACACAAACATTAAACCTGAATCAGACACAGTTTCGATTCAGTCATGTAATAAGTAATTAAACAGCGCCTCTCTGTGGTTTAAAGAAGCTGTGCAGCTGGTGGGTTAGACTGACGTGTCTATTGTCGTTGTAACAGAAGAATCAAGTCACTTTGAACATGAAGAGTTATTTGAGGAAGGTAGTCGGTGCTGCAGTGTAGCATAATAATGGAAATGTGTCAGAGGAGACAAAGCTATATGTTCATTAAAATAATAACATGTCTCTTGATATATGCTTTTAAATATTTTTCTTAAATTTCTTTTTACATTCTTTTGTAAATTTGACAGAAACATAGTTCATCGGGAGATCAGGTAACAATAATGCCCCACTCCCTTGTATGGTTCTAAAAAGCAGGACTATTTTCCACAAGGGGGCAGTGCATGCATAGGTAAAGGTATGTGAGGAATTGTTTATATCAACAAAGCTGAAGGGAGGACTAAATTAGACATATAAGACATTAGCATTGGTCCTCTAATTAGAGTTATGGGGCCATAAAGATATGAGCTGTCAAGCCTCAGTAAGCCTGTAGTATATGCACACACTGTGCTGAGGCCCTGCATTTGAGGGTAGTCAAAACAAACTGCGACTTGTGGAATGTTCAAGATTTTCTCAGTCTTATTGCCGTGTTGTTATGGCTCTAAGTGACACCTGGGAGAATGAGCCCTCTGCCAGGAGATATCATTCATTACTTCTACGACTGCTCCATGACACACTCAACAATGACAGATGGCTACTGGCTCTTTATCATCTGTGTGGTGGATCCAGCCCTGATCTACTGCGTTACTCAGATCAATAGCCTCAACTTTGAAGGGGTAAACTCTGCTGTCTGCATTTTCCTTCTTCACTTCTCATGTGGCAGTGTATACAAAACCCAGATTTAGATCCAACGCCTGGGTTTAGATGCTGTATGGCACCTTTCTCCTCAGAAGATAGGCATAACCAGACAGACTAAAAGACAATGCACCCTATAGCAGACTACACTGGCACAGGAACAGCAAAATGGAGTGACATAATGAATGCCAACATTAAATATTTGCATGTCAATTTACTTTGAATTGTAACGTTCGTCCTTCTCTTACTTTTCCTTGCCAGCCGACATGCAGAAACGGCGCCACTGGCCCACTGACCCCCATATAGTGGCTGAAGAGGCACTGCAGCTTTTTCCACTTTGGCAGTTACCATGGTGATGAGAGCCATCAGGGATGGGGATTTGTTTTCCCGGGCCAGGAGAGGTGAGTTAAACATAACAAAATGTAACAACAATATGATGGAGAGTAAATACAAAGGCAAATCAGAAAACAACTATTAGGATATAATAAGTGATTAGATTTGATATTTCAAACGTTTTCTCAGTACCAGGCTCTGAAGGACAGAAACACACAGAAACACAGCGGGTAATATGAAAAGCAAAGCAATTTAAACATTTAAACAGTGGGCAGGAAAAAGTGACTCCATGGGTGAGGTTGGCAATTGCAAATTAGGTGTTAAATTCCAGTCAATTTATGTGTATAGATGAGGTCTGCAGTAGGCCTCGTCGCTATGGGCTACAAAGATGACATGCCAGGTATGTTTGTCCAGGTAGAGGCAGGGCCAGTGTGGGCTTCTCAGGGGTACAGGTAGGGTGGTATCTTCTGGTACTGAGGGCCCCCGAGGTGTGGATGTTGCATCTTCTTCTTTCACTTCTCTGTGTCGCTCTACCACCTCCCCAGCAATTGTTTAAGCAGCAACCGTCACGTTAAGAAACACATGGAAACGGTCACACAAAGCCACTCAGAAGGGTTCCTGGTGGACACGGCTTGCTGCTGCGACAAATTCATCATTTGAGCTTTACCAGCAGCTTGGAAGGGGAACCTTGTATTTCAACAGAGAGGGAGGACACTGGAGCTTCATGCATACGCTGGGCGGCTAATATTAGCTGCTGAAAAGAAAAAAAGAGCGGCACTTCATTAAAATGTTCTCCGCCTGTTAGGTGAAATGTTAGACGGAGCTCAAAATAGAGTTACTACAATGATTTGTATTGCTATTCAGCTATATATCAATACTTCATCAATCAATAAAACAATATTTTCCATTTTGGATAACCTATTTCCCCTTCACTATAGTGTTTTGTGCAGAAAATCGCTCAAGAAAGTAGCTTCACAAAAGTATTTTACTTCACTGGTGCCTGAGGGGACATTTAATGGGAATGCAAGTAACAGCTGGTCACAATAAAATGGACAAAACAAACATCAACAGTCAGCTATGAGACATTGTACTGCTGGCTGTATTAAGGGCTGTTGGTCATTAGGACACACTAAGTAGTAAAAAATCACATTTAGTTGCTTGATAAACAAAAACAAAGCCAGTTTAGAACTCTGATAGTAGTAACAACCTATGTCTGATACTTGCCCCTGTTAACCCTCCAGAGGGCATTTACATTTTCTGACAGGCAGACAGACATCGCAGCACGCAGCCAAGATCTGCTGAGGTCTGTTGACAGGTGGCCTCTTGTGAAGAGGTGCCAGGTTATCCTGAGGGGGACAACTCCACCCCTGCTGTATCCTAGCAGTTTAGTGTGTTTACTTTTATTTATTTCAGCACAGGGAGGAGACAGAGTGAGGGAAAAGATTGATTTGTGATGAGTTGCTTAGGGCAAATCAAACATTAAGAAATCTTGGCTGGATCATGGCATTGGTGTAGTCAGAGCCATTTTTGCATTATCTTGTAGGGGCCACTTTTTCTGTATCCAGTTTCGACCTACCACCTCCATAAGTTTAGGCAGCTGAAACTTGCTTGGTTTAGGTTTGGAAAACATTATGGTTACTATCAATGAATCCAACACAGACTGTTGGCCTCCAGTGTCACAGTCACAGTTCTTTTTTTTTTCTCAATGCAAAGTTCTTTAAAAAAATGGGAGATGCTGGTGAGGGCAGTGTCAGCAGCAGGGTAGGCAGGTGATTGGGTTACATGGTTTATAGAGAAGGGAAAATAATGCACAGGTGGCATATAACAGACTCTAAACAATTCCAGGAACCACAATGAAAGTAGGGAGAGGCTAGCTGCATCCCAATTCAGGGACTGCAACCCCAAAAGCCCACATTTCTAGACCGAATAGGTATTTATGGTATTACAAGGCCTGTGCTATTTCTACATTATAAGATTCTTGAGAAACATGGAGCTGCAGTTTAAAGGAAGGGTTCAACATCATGTGAAATACACCTATTCCATTTCTTGCCTAGAGTTAGATGGGAAGATTGACACCACTCTCAATCTACGCCAAATATGTAGCTGGAGCCAGCAGCCAGTTAGCCGTAGCTTAGCATAAAGAGTGGAAACTCTGGATTTGCGTTTATTCCCCAAAGTGTCAAGCTCTTCTTTTAAAACTGGTATTTTCTCTTGATGAGGATCGTGTCTTTGTGGACTGTTTCATTTTGGGGACAATGTGCAGGGTGAATCTGGCCTTCCGCTCCACTGAGGAGGAGGAGGATGCAGGAGCCACCGTGTCCATGACACTTCTCTTGATCTTGTTCTTCACCTTCTCCAATTACCCATCTTGATTTCTCTCTCATCCAATCAATTCATTTTCGCAGTGCTGCGCCCTCCAATCACCATCTGCCCTCCAGGCAGTAACACTTATACATATCTGCTGTAATTAGACAATCATTTCCACATGTGGATCAAACTCCATCAACCACTCAACCCCTACCTCACCCTCCCAATCCGCCCACTGTCTCCTTTTTCCTCCCCCTGTTTTTCTTATTTCCCCGTCTCACACTCTACTACCCTCCGTGTGCCCCATTTCACTTTTTCTCTTCCCCCTCGTTCTCCTCTCTTTCTGATTGAATTACAATAAGTGCAGGTCTTCGCCAAAATATGCCAGCTTGTTCTGATTAAAACTGTCCTTGTTATACCAGAGACTTTCCAAATGGCTGTGAGCAGTTTGTGTGTGTGTGTGTGTGTTTGGGGGTTGTGTTCGGAGGGGGAGGAGGAGTGTGTGTGTGTGTGTGTGTGTGGAGGGGGGTCACACGCAGTTTGTGTTGAAAAGAAAAATGCTGCCAGATAGCATCGTATGGCAAAAGTTAAAGAGTGGAAGCCCAAGAACAAGATGGGGACAGGGTGGAAGGAGATGGAGAGGCAGCGCGGTGAAGCGGGAGGGAGCGGCGGGGAACAGAGAGGCAATGAGACAGTAATGGTAGTTGACAGGGGTTCACAACAGGTTCATGGTGACATCATGGTTGAATTTTGGGGAACATTTATATAGGAAAAACTATTCGCTGTTCATTGGATGCACATGTACACTCCAAACCTCCTTCTTCTTACCCGTCCTCTCTCTTTCTTTCTCCACTTAGCCGCCAACCGTAATCGTTGCCAACCGTGGCAGATATGCACATTTGCTGGAGCGCTTTAAAAGACATTTTCACGCCGCGTCTTTGTGTACGCATGTGGTTTACCCAGAGTTTGCCTGTGTGTGAATGAAAAAGCTCCCTCACCTCTCTGGTTGTGTGTTAATCTTTATAACCCCAAACTATCAACTGTTACCCAGAGTGTCACGCTTTACCCCCCCCCGCCTCATTTTCTTTCCTTCTTCGTTTTTTTTTTTTTTTTGGCCTGTAAGTCTAGCCAACCCTCGCCACTGGTACAGTATGTTCTTTGTGTGCATGTTTAGCTGTTTGAGAGACAGAAAAGACATAAAGGAGCCTTGGGACCCGAAACGTGTTTATGGTGTGTGTGTGTGTGTGTGTGGGGGTGTGATTATATTTGTGTCAGCTTTTTCTTGCTTGAAGAAAATTAACAGCAGGGAGTTGTGGTGTATTAAAGCCTCTTTGTGTCGTGTGCATTTTGTTTTGGTGCCCGTGTTTATTGGTTTGTGGGCGTTTGCCAGCCTTAATTTGAGTTTAACTCTGTCTCTGCCTTTCTGCATGTATGCTGCTTGTATGTTTGTGTGTGCCCGAGCAACCGCGCGAGCTTGTCGTGCATGCCTGTCATCTTCTGCATGCCTCTCTGTGCTCCACAGAGCTTCACATGACATCAATCTGAGAGCAGTGGGATAGTGATCTCATTACCAACAGCCTGTTGCTGATTAAAACCTGCCGTCTGCACCCTCCTCCTTCACCCTTTCTTTTCTTCTCCCTCTTCTCCGCTCTCTCCTGCTTCCTTGTCCTTTGCTCGCTCCCCCCCCAGCCCCCTCCACCCCTCAACTCGCAGAGTCGCACCATTCTGCGGTTTCTCCGCTGCTCGCTGCCAAAAAGGGCCCCATTTCAAGCTCTGCAGAAAGTTATAAGCTCCCCTCTTTTTCCCTCTTCGGTTTTCCTCCTTCGCTTCTTTGTTCTTTCTTCTCTGCTGTACATCTTTAGCCTGTCTTTATCAGACGCCTCCAACATCCTACCTGCAGGCCTCATTGAAGCCCCTCTCAAGTTCCTAATCTTCTTTCTGAGTCAACCTGCTTTGACACTCACTGACACTAAACAAGAACAAAAGTGTGAGAGAATGAAAGTGTCTGCGAGTGTGTCTGAGAGTGCGCATGTATCGACATGTGGACGCATTTGCTTATTAGCGCCCCATAGATTTACAGTCAGAAATACACAAATGCTTCTTTCACACTCAGCCAGACGTTATACACTCTCCTCCTCTTTGCGCATTTCACTGACACAGAAACACAAACAGGACTAACCTTTCACCTCCCTCGCCGACACATGATGCTGAGAAGTGTGGCAGCAATCCAGATGGTTAAGGCAGTGGCCCTGTGATTGGACAGTCCCCAGTTCCATATTTGTGATTTAAAAAATGTGATCCAAGTCAGAAGTCTCATAGCAGAAAATGCAGATATTGCATAACAGCAAGAATTTAAATGCTGTGAGTATGTTGATATACTTTCAGTAGTGTGTGTATTAGTTAAGATGACAATGACAGTGAAGTATAAAATAAAGGTGCCGATATACGCAAATAAATATATATTAATATATACATATTTGCATATTAAGTTCCATACTAGCGAAATCCATTCCAGATATTTCTTTTGTTGTACTAACATTTGAAAGTCTTCTATAAAGTCTACTTTGATTTAAATTAAATGTATGAATAAGGAAATTCTTTCAAGGTGTTTTTAGTTCAAGTTGAGGCCTGCAATGGGAAAGGTTCCATGCTAGTTCAATTTTTCATTTTTTCCCCCCAGGCATCAGTTTATTTTGGCATACTTATGTATAATTATTCACACAGTTTTTAGTAAGGCAGAGACTTACTCAACAATAATGAGAGGCATGGTGCAATTTTATTGGTAATTTTAGGACAAACTGTATGAATAATTTACTTGAGTGTACATTAATGACATTTTAAGGAGAATATGGATATATATTTGAGGACTCAAATACAGTTATTTCATGTTTTACGATCTTATTAACCAGTCAAAATGAGAGTGAAAAAGAAATTGTGCTTTTATCCTGGAAGGTGACCTGAGCTGACTGTTGCTGTCATGGATCGGCCTGTGTAGCAGGCTGACTCGCCACTGAGGCCAGTCAGACAGTAGCAGACAGTTTTATCTCTGACATGAAGAGACAGGTAGCTCTGTCCCTCAGGTGCCGACTGGCCAGGTTTGATCTCATCACGGATCAAATGTATCTTCATTAAATGCTTCCTTACCAGAAAATTGCTGGGTTGATTTGCTTTGGAAAATCCTGTAGGAGGAGAGTTCACTTGAACTGATTTAAAGGTGCGGAAACTGCCAGGAGAATGGCCCTTTGTACTTGTCAGGATAGGAAAGATGGAAAACAGCTCATGGTAGTTTACATTTTGGAGATTTAATGAAGTCATCTAACATATATACCAGGCTCTGTATGATTTCCAGAGAAGATATCTGTACTGTACACTGATCAGCCATAACATTATGACCACTGACAGGTGAAGTGAAGAACTTTGATTATCTCGTTACAATAGCAGCTGTCAGTGGGGGGGTTCTGAGGCAGCAAGTGAACATTTTGTCCTCCAAGTTGATGTGTTGAAGCAGGAAAAATGGGCAAGCGTAAGGATGTGAGCGACTTTCACAAGGGCCACATTGTGATGGCTAGACGACTGGGTCAGAACACTGCAGCTCTTGTGGAGTGTTCCCGGTCTGCAGTGGTCAGAAGTACCTACCAAAAGTGGTCCAAGGAAGGGAAACCGGTGAACCGGTGCCAGGGTCATGGGCGGTCAAGGCTCCTTGATGCTCGTGGGGAAGGCTGGCCCGTGTGGTCCAATCCAACAGAAGAGCTTCTGTAGCTCAAACTGCTGAAAAAGTGAATGCTGGTTCTGATAGAAAGGTGTCAGAACACACAGAGCATCACAGTTTGTTGCAT
>JAVQJF010044866.1:0-31807 GCA_036023855.1 Gadopsis marmoratus | reverse complement strand
GGGTGTGTGGGTGTGGGTGTGTGGGTGTGGGTGTGGGTGTGTGGGTGTGTGTGTGGGTGTGTGGGTGTGGGTGTGTGTGGGTGTGTGTGTGTGGGTGTGGGTGTGTGGGTGTGTGTGTGTGGGTGTGGGTGTGTGGGTGTGTGTGTGGGTGTGGTTTAGTATATGCAGTTTTTGATTTCTTATATTGATTTTATGCTGCATTTAAACATTCTTCTGTGACAGAATTATTATACAATAGAACTTTATTCTTCCTGAAGGAAAGTCAAAGACACTCGATATCCATAAACATACACATTAATGTGCTATTACACATACTAAAATATGTATATATAAATATATATATAATAGAATATATTAAAATATGAAATAATACAAATAGAAAAAGTATAATAAAGGAAGAAGTACCATACATGAATAATAATACTGTTTTCAAATTACAACAATGTATAAACTGTATAAAAACACATATATTTTACTTCCTTTGTAATAATAATCAAATTAAGCCAAAATATCCCAGAACTGAACAGACGACATTTTTTTCAACCCAAGATAAAAATGTGTCTTTTAACAAAGACATAAAATCAGCACACGGCCTTTATCCAACTAATTTAAAGTGAATCATAAAACATATCGCAACAAAAACGTGTGATACAGGAAGTGCTTTCACTTCCTGTATTACACGTTTTATAGGAGCAGGCGTCAGCTGATGAGACTCGAAGCAGCTCCTTAAAGCTGCACCCAGTGATTTCTGAAATCCTGACCCTCCTCTTCCTCAGATCGCAGTGGAGGATCATGGGAGAGCTCTGACTGAGCATGCTCAGTGGGACAGCTGCTTCGTGGACTTCCTGCGCGAAGCTCCGGAGGCGACGGGAGACGAACCTGAAGACACCGAGCTGGAAGCTCCGAAGGTCCAAGACTCAGAGCAGACATGTTCCCTTCAATTCTGTCTTATTCCTAATGCATTTATTTAGGTTATTATTACGTTTTAATGAAAGTAGATCTTGGTTTTTATTTGTTTTGTAGTCGGTCCGTTTGTCTTCGTCAGTAACTTTACAGAGCAGAATATTTAGGATATCTGATGTTAGTATAACGCAGTGCTCCTCTGATGTTTTAGACCTGTAAAAGTTGATATGATTGACAGGTGTACGAGCCAATCCCATCTCTAGATGCGCTGGCGGAGCGGCTGTCTGTTTTCCAGCAGCTGTACAATGAGGCGGCGAGGGGCGGAGCCATGGACCTGGTCTTCTTCAAGGTGATGACTTTTTCCACCTGAGAGATTCGCCTTCATCAGGCGGCCATGTTGGAGGTTTGAGGTTCATCCAAACCGCAACTTCTTTGACCTTTTTCCACACTGGACATGAAGGAGGAAGTTAGCAGCCAGTCGCTAACGCAAAAAGTAGCATTTCAGCCACTGTGATTGGTTCATTTCTGGATTGTGGTTGCTCTATAATGGAAACCTTTCTGTGCTTTATAATATTTCTCTGTCTGCTCTCTCTGCACTTCTATTGGTCAACGACCCTCTCAGGACGCGATGACCCACCTGATGCGGATCTCGAGGATCCTGCGGACGCCGCAGGGGAACGCCCTGCTGGTCGGGGTCGGGGGGTCAGGGAAGCAGAGTCTGACGAGGCTGGCGTCGTTCATCGCAGGATACCAAACCTTCCAGATCACACTGACCAGGTCTGAAACACGACACACGGCTCCACCGATTCATCTGATGTTTCTTGTTGTCTCTATTGATTTTGTTGAGCTGATCCAGCAGCTCAGTCAACAAAACAAGGCGTCGTCCATCCAAATACAGGAAGTACAAGAGTTAGAAAGGCTGCACTGTAATCCTGAACAAATGCAGTATAACCTGACGTGTAGATCCACAAAATGATTAATATAGTATCCTGATTGCTGCTGAATTGATCTTTTAACGGTCTGATTGTCTTCAGGTTGACAAAACTGTTGCAGTTTATATTGTTTCTTGTTTTGTTAAGTATTTTTGGAGCATTTTGTGATTTAAAGAGTAACTTAGCCCCTGAAATCTTGCCTTTGCTGACCTCCAGTGGTTTAGCTTGTCACCTTGCTGCAGTGATGTCACGGTGTACTCCAGCACACTGTGTGTGTGTGTGTGTGTGTGTGTGTGTGTGTGTGTGTGTGTCCCCTGCAGGACGTACAGCAGCAGTAACCTGCTGGAGGATCTGAAGGCTCTGTATCGTATCGCCGGTCAGCAGGGGAAAGGAGTTACGTTCCTCTTCACCGACAACGACATCAAAGATGAAGCCTTCCTGGGTAGCAGACGCTCGACTTTGACATGTGGCCAGGCCACTTTTATATTTGTAGGAAGGTTATTTTAGCAATGCTAAAGGGCAACACAGTCCGCCCCCTAAAGGCTGCAGTGTTCATTGTTTGTTTGGTTTTAGCTGGTTCAGTCTGTGCTTTTTCTTTTACAAATTTGATCTTCATTGATTGGTTTGCAGAATACATGAACAATGTCCTGGCGAGCGGCGAGGTTTCCAACCTGTTTGCTCGTGACGAGCTGGATGACATCACCCAGGATCTGATTCCTGTCATGAAGCGACAGCACCCTCGCCGACCTCCGACCTCAGAAAACCTCTACGACTTCTTCCTGTCCCGAGTGCGGAGCAACCTGCACGTCGTCCTCTGCTTCTCGCCGGTCGGGGAAAAGTTTCGGACTCGCGCCTTAAAGGTGAAGCCAAAGACCGAGGGCACGTTTCAGATCAGCTGTGACATAAAGATGCACGAGTACCAGAACATGTAGCTGATCGTTGTTAAAGGATTCACAGGTTTAGATTCGATTTTAACAATGCTAAAGGGCAACACAGTCCGCCCCCTAAAGGCTATTCAAAGTTTATCTGAAGTTAAAATGAGGCTTCAGCAGTCAAAGCAACTTTCCACTTGTTGAGCTGCTAGATGAGATCATGTGACCTGAATCATGTGATGCTGTGATAAAACGGTTAACAATGTTTTCTGTTAGCTTTGTCAGTGACCTTTTGACCTCATCTGTGAGCCCTGACCTTTGACCCGAACAGTTCCCAGGTCTGATATCGGGCTGCACTGTGGACTGGTTCCAGCGCTGGCCTCGGGACGCCCTGGTGGCCGTATCGCACCACTTCCTGTCTCAGTACCGGGACCTCCGCTGCTCAGACGACGTGAAGCAGAGCGTGGTGGTTACCATGGGAACCTTCCAGGTAGTGCTCACTGCGTGGTCAGGTGTGAGTTATCGGCGTGTGTAGCCGACCGATCACATGACCTCTGTCCCCGCAGGACCTGGTGGCGGAGAAATGCGCAGAGTATTTTGAGCGTTTCCGCCGTCAAACGTTTGTGACGCCCAAATCCTACCTGTCCTTCATCGACAGCTACAAGGTCATCTACGCCAACAAGATCGCACACGTCGGCACGCTGGCCGAGCGCATGCAGACAGGTGAGGAGAGAGAAACAAACAGGAAACGGCTGATACGAAGCGTCGAAGGTGCCGTGAAAAGCCTGATCAGTCGAGTGACACAATGTGAACGTACAACAATTTATTAATAATCAAATAATCATTTCAGCCATTTATTTATGCAAACATTCCAAACATTTGCTGGTTCCAGTTTCCCAAATGTGAACGTTTGAGTCTTGTCTTTGCCGGACGTCAAAACAAGACATTTGAAGAAGTGACTGTGTTTTTCTGACATTTTTAAAACCAAAATAATGAATGAATGAAGAAATAATCTGCAAATGAATCTTTATGTGTCGGTCATCACCTGCTGTTTGCTTCAGGTCTGTGTAAGCTGATGGAGGCGGAGCAGTCGGTGTCTCAGCTCTCCGAGGAGCTGGTGGTGAAGGAGCAGGAGCTCGCCGTCGCCTCCCAGAGGGCAGAAGGAGTCCTGCAGGAGGTCACGACGAAAGCTCAGGCTGCTGAAAAGGTCCGACACAACACGACATTAAAGCTTCTTACATGTTCTTACATGCAAAACACGTAAAACACCGAATCAAAGGTCACGCTGTAACCTAAGTCCAGAGGAAGAAGGTCGTGCCAGAGGTCGTTTTTTAAAGCCCTGTGTGAGGAATTTTACAATATTGATTAAATTCAACCAAAAGCCAGCTGCTTGCTAACATTTAAACATCAGCTACTTTGTAAGCTGATGAAATATAAGAGCTGTGTGTCTGTCAGCTTGTTGTGGACTCCCTCTAGTGGCCAAAAGATACACAATTTGAACCATCTGTCTGTCTGTCTCTGTCTCCCCCCCCCCTCCAGGTGAAGCAGCAGGTGCAGAAGGTGAAGGATAAAGCTCAGCTCATCGTTGATGAGATTGAAGCTGATAAAACTGTAGCAGAGTCCAAACTGGAAGCTGCAAAACCAGCACTGGCAGCTGCTGAGGCTGCGCTGCAGGTCACCAGCAGAGGGCGTTAGTGAAGAAGACATTTACACTGATTCACTGTAGACAAATAATAAAACTTCTGTGTGTCTACAGACCATTAAACCAGCAGACATCGCCACAGTGAGGAAGCTGCAGAAGCCTCCTCACCTCATCATGAGGATCATGGACGCTGTTCTGCTGCTCTTCCAGAGGAAGGTCACTGAGTCTCGCCTGGTTTCAAATACTTCACATCGACTCCTCAGTGAAACCCATTTAGGAAGTTTTTAGATTTTGGGGCGACACTTTCCAATCGTCCTTTCATCGTCTCACTTTACTTCCTGCGCTTGTTTTTCTCAGATCGACTCGGTGACCGCCGACCCTGAAAGGCCGTGTCCGCGACCTTCGTGGCCCGAGGCCATGAAGCTGATGCAGAACTCTTCCTTCCTCAGCATGCTGCTCAACTTCAGCAAGGTCACACACACACACACACACACACACACACACACACACACACAGTAACACACACTCACACACTCAGCTGTGTGTCAGGGAGAAACTCCCCTCTCATCTTATCACACTACAGCCGGCGCCTGCTTTGTTAATAATACTGTGTGTGACCTGCCTGCTCAGCTGTGGATTAGTGGAGCTGGATTAACCTTGAACTGTGTGTGTGTGTGTGTGTGTGTGTGTGTGTGTGTGTGTGTGTGTGTGTGTGTGTGATACTGTGTTTGCTACACGTATCTCTGCTGAAGTATATCTTTGTGACTCTTTATGAGCTTCTCATAAATGCAGAACTCAAAGGAGCTTGTTTTTTTACTTTTGCACAATATAATCTCTAATTTTTAATCTAAAATGGTTTTAAGATCCTAAAACCTCCTTATTGTAGCCTGGCTCATGACATGCAGGTGATCCACCCGAGGAGGTCACAGAATGTACTGTATGTTTTGCTGCAGGACTCCATCACAGAGGAGGTGGTGGAGCTGCTCGCTCCCTACCAGAGCATGGACGACTACAACCTGGAGTCAGCCAAGAGGATCTGTGGCAACGTGGCGGGACTCTGCTCCTGGACTCAGGCCATGGCCGACTTCTTCGCCATCAACAAGGAGGTGCTGCCTCTAAAGGTACACAGAGGAGTCCAGCGTCCAGCAGAGGAACTGCCGTCGTAGTCAAAGCTCCGCTTTAAACAGGGCTGAAGTGTGTGTGTGTGTGTGTGTGTGTGTGTGTGTGTGCAGGCTAACCTGGCCCTGCAGGAGGCTCGACTGGTGGTCGCTCAGACTGAACTCGCTAACGCTCAGGAACAGCTGGACAGGAAGCAGCAGGAGCTGGACGCAGTGCAGGTGAAACACAGACATTTAGAACAATTAAACGACGACAAATCATCCGGAGCAGAACGTTGTTTCAGCTTTTTGTTTCTCAGCTCCATTCTTTCTGCTAAGTGTGTTAGTAAGAGCTCTGGTCTGAACTGCAGGCGCTTTACGACGCTGCCATGAAGGAGAAGCAGGACCTGGAGGACGACGCCCAGGCCTGCCGCCGCAAGATGGGCAACGCTACGGCTCTGATCGACGGGCTGGGAGGAGAGAAGGTGAGCTTTAAACACCATCCATCATCCATCTAACCTTTCATCCGTCCATCAGTCATCCCTCCCTCCCTGTCTCTCCTGGTCCTGTTGTGTTTCAGGTTCGTTGGACCGACAGCAGTGCTGGGTTCCAGACTCAGATCAAACACCTGGTCGGGGACGTCCTCCTGTCGGCAGGCTTCCTGTCCTACGCCGGCCCCTTTAACCAGGAGTACCGCAGCCTGCTGCTGGAGCTGTGGAAGAAAGACATGGAGGAGAAGCTGATCCCCTTCAGTGCTGTAAGACTACTGGCCATATTGTGAACACCTGCATCACCTGTTTCCCACTGAAATCCATATATTTATTTTTAAGTTGAAACATTTTTATAGCAGTTTATTGGCCAATATATATCTGATCAAACATTTTAGTTGCAGACGTAAAGTGTATTCAAAATATTCCCAATATATACAAATTGTAGAAATTTGATAGAAAGTCTGTTTCAGTGGAATACGTGTGGAGCATAATGAAGATGAATTTAGAGCTTGAGCAACACAATCCATGAAAAACATCTATAATTCATGATTCAGCGGTTCTGAGTCAAAACTGCCAAAATCCTAACTCCTTTTAAACAGGAGAAGTTGACAATAAAGGCTTGTCTCTAATCTAAGCCTGTTTAATAAATATATTTTAGTACGTTCTGTTCTCTGTTCTATGTCAAACTCTGCCCATCACACTTTCTGTGTGGTGAGTGCGGCAAGACAATGGACCTTATACTGAATTTAGGAAGTGAGCAACATTTGTTCATGCCTGCCTGAAAGTTAAATGTGAGCTTTGAGAATTGATGGTAATTTAAAGAAAACGTATACAGATATATTCTTGTTAAATTAACTGAATATACGTATTGTGATAATTACTAAGGAAACTGCTCACATCCAAACTAACCTGCAGGAGACAACATGTCACAGGATCCTGTAAAAGGATTGTCAGTGCAGAACTGTTTAAAGCCTCTGCTGCCCTGCAGGACTTGAACGTGATTGGTCTGCTGGTGGACAACACCACGGTGAGCGAGTGGAACCTGCAGGGTTTGCCCAGCGACGACTTGTCCATCCAGAACGGCATCGTGGTGACGAAGGCGTCCCGCTACCCGCTGCTGATAGACCCCCAGGGCCAGGGCAAGACCTGGATCCAGAACAGAGAGAGAGACCAGCAGCTGCAGGTGAGGAGGACGAGGGATGTTTGTACACTATCGGGTCATAAACCTTCATGCGCCACCTGCTGGTGAGAAGAACAAACAAAACAAAGACACAGGAAGTCAAAATCCATTTGAGTGCTTTCCTGATTGTCTTCTTCTGTGTCCCAGGTGACGTCTCTGAATCATAAATATTTCCGTTCCCACCTGGAGGACAGTCTGTCTCTGGGGCGCCCCCTGCTGCTGGAGGACGTTGGGGAGGAACTGGACCCAGTCCTGGACAACATACTGGACAAAAACTATATCAAGTCTGGATCAACTTACAAAGTAGGACATACAGCAAAACATTGTAACTTCCTCTGTCAGATCACATCTCTACTCCTGCAAAGATATATATCTATATATATATAGATATATATATACGTATATATATATAGATATATATATATTAATTTTTACTGTATGTATACACAAGACAAAACAAACCAAAATCAGTTTGATAATGTGATTTGTTCCTCCTCCTGCAGGTGAAGGTAGGAGATAAGGAGGTGGATGTAATGAAGGGTTTCACGCTCTATATCACCACCAAGCTGGCCAACCCAGCGTACAGCCCTGAGGTCAGCGCCAGGACGGCCGTGGTCGACTTCACGGTCACCCAGCGAGGCCTGGAGGACCAGCTGCTGGGACGGGTCATACTGCTGGAGAAACAGGTCGCTACTCACTAGCTAATGTGTTTTCTAGCTAAGCTGCTTGAGCCCAGCCCAGTGTTTGTTAACCTACGTTACTGTAATTTGTGTCCCAAACAGCCCCCATTCTTTTTGTATCCACATTAAATAGATACCTTCAGGGTCACTTCTCAATTATGCTTTCCAGCAATATGGGTCGGTTTATGTCTGGAAAAGTGTAATAAATGGCGAGGTTTGGAAGGTTTGGTTTTTCGCACCCGTTTGTCAGTCTGATGTTGAAGTGATGAGGTTTCAGTGGACTGGGACAACTGGGCTAAACTGTAACTATGTAAAACTTCTAATTATAAGTCAATACCTGTGCAGTGATATCTCCCCAAACCCTAAACCTTGACATGGACATAAATCCCACCAGGAGCTGGAGTCGGAGCGAGTAAAGCTCTTAGAGGAGGTGACGTCCAACAAGAGGAAGATGCAGGAGCTGGAGGACAGTCTGCTGTTCAGGCTGACCAGCACCCAGGGCTCCCTGGTGGAGGACCAGTCTCTGATCGAGGTTCTGAGGGTCACCAAGACCACTGCACAGGAGGTACTGCTCTGTCTGTGTTTAATGTGCTTCATTCTGAAAACAGAAACAGCACAAAATAAAGTTTCTCTGACTGAACAGATGAGCAGAACAAACGTCTCTTCTTGTCTTCCAGGTGAGTGAGAAGCTGTCCATTGCAGCAGAGACGGAAGTGAAGATCAACCAGGCCAGGGAGGAGTACCGGCCGGTGGCCACCAGGGGGAGCATCCTCTACTTCCTGATCGTGGAGATGTCGTTGGTCAACATCATGTACCAGACATCTTTGCGGCAGTTCCTGGGGCTGTTCGACTCGTCCATGCAGCACTCCACCAAGTCACAGCTCACCTCCAAGCGCATCAGCAACATCATCAGCTTCCTCACCTACCAGGTGCCGTTCACTAGCAGGTGTTTTAGTCCAAACCAAAGATGTGACCCTTAGGTCATCCGTTAAAAAAAGACACAATCTAATCTGCAATTTGTTATTTGTCGGGGGGATTGTGCACTCGCTGCTTTTGATTGGCTGTACAGCGTACTGCAGGTGTAACCGAGTACCTGTTGGTCCCTCCCTCAGGTGTACTGTTACACAGCCAGGAGTCTGTATGAGGAACACAAACTGCTGTTCACTCTGCTGTTGGCTCTGAAGATCGACCTTCAGGCCAGAAACATCTCGCACCCCGAGGTGCTCACCTTTGTCAAAGGTCACATCCTCTTCCTCCTCCTCTCTCCATCCTTTTCTCTTTTCTTTTGTGTACCAGAATAATTTGACCGTAAATGGTGTTTGTGTGCGTAGGCGGAGCCTCTCTGGATCTGAACTCTGTAGAATCCAAACCACGGCGCTGGATCCTGGATCAGACCTGGCTCAACCTGGTGCAGCTGTCCGGCATGCCGCCATTCACCCAGATCCTGACCCAGGTAGAACCCAAAGCCAGTGACATCAGAGCAGGTGAAGCTGGAACACATAATCCTACAGACGTGGTTTCCTTGTGTCCAGGTGAGCCAGAACGAGCGCGCCTGGAGGACCTGGTTTGACCATCCGGCGCCAGAGGATGCCACACTGCCTGATGGGTACGAGGAGAAGCTCGACACCTTCCGGAAGCTTCTGCTCATCCGGAGCTGGTGTCCCGACCGAACCACCGCTCAGGTCTGACACTGCAATTCATGAATAACCAAGAAAGACCAGCTTCATTCAGACCAGTGAAGGGCAAGAACAACATGTGTAGTGGAAATGTGCTAACATGCTAACAGTCTGAGATAAAGAATAAATGGTCCAGCTAAAATGAAATAAAACATGTTGTCTGCTACAGATCTGCTCTGTTCGAACAGTTAACAGATGTCAAGGTAACTTCGCTAAATGTTATAATGCTAAGAGTCAGTTTGTGATGCCATGCTAACAGTGAGTGATGTAATGCTAATAGTTGGAGCATTTAAGTAAATGTAGCAGGTGTATTTGTGTGTGTTGACCAGGCGCGTCGCTACATCTCGGAGTCTCTGGGTCAACAGTATGCTGAAGGTTTGGTTCTAGACCTGGACGCCATGTTGACAGAGAGTGACAGCTGGACGCCGATGGTCTGTCTGCTGTCGATGGGCTCTGACCCGACTGAAAACATAGAGAGACTGGCCAAGAGCAAGGTGAGTGACTGGGAGAGATAAAGAACAATCCGTACACGATGGTTGGGAAGTAGCCTGCTGGAAATGACAAAAGATGGTTACAAGAGGAGATAATGACTTGATCAGGGAAAGGAAGGAAGATTAGAACAAATAGATGTATAGATGATATATAGGTTCAAGGACAGAAACACATGAAGGGATTGGGGGGGGGGTGTATCACTATGACTGGATGGAGGCAGAAGTGATAAAGGAAAGACTGATGATGATGATGAACCACTAATTCAATTTTATTTATATAGCTCTATATCATAACAGAGCTATCTCATAGCACTTGTTAATATAAAGTCTAGACCAACTCTATATGTACAGACCCAACAATTCCACCAGGAGCAGCACTAGGAGACAGTGGCAAGGAAACACTGCCTTAATGGGTCGATATATTGACGGCTCGTTCTAATCAGTCTTCAGACCTGTGAATTCAATGATTTTGAGTATTAAAAACAAGGTGAAAATCTGATTTCAAACTTTGAGCGTCCTGTTCTCCGCCTGCAGGGGGCGCCGTGCCGTCCCATTTCCATGGGGCAGGGCCAAGAGGTTCACGCTCGCAGGCTACTGGCCAACAGCATGACGGACGGCGGCTGGCTCCTCCTCCAGAACTGCCACCTGGGACTGAACTTCCTGGACGAGCTGCTGGAGACCGTCACCGCGGCGACGCCCGACAGCGTGCACAAAGGTTTCCGGGTGTGGCTGACGACCGACGTGCACCCAAGGTAACTGATGGTGCCTGACTAGCGTCCTCTAGAGGTCGCAGTGTTCACTACATCAGAAATAAATTACATACTGATGATTAACAGTGGAGCTAATATGTAAAGTTTTTCCTGAGGGTGGCGCTACAGGAAAGGTCCGTATATCCATATGTATGTGTGTATGTGTGCACAGATTCCCCATCACCTTCCTTCAGTCCTCCATCAAGTTCACCAATGAACCTCCACTTGGTAAGAAAGTCCGGTTAGCTCCTCTGTAGAACCTCAGCTTCCTGCTCCTTCATAGATTTATTTTGTGAAATATTGGGTTTCTTTATGTTTGGTTTCATCGTAGCTAATTGATTGATTAACACTTAAATTCTTCTATAAAATGAGGCCACCCATGTCGTTGCTTTCTCATCTCTCCCTTCTCTTTTGTTCTTTTCTTCTACACATCCATCTGTCTTTGCTCCTCCCTCTTCTGACTTCATCAGGGATGAAAGCCGGTCTGAAGAGGACCTTTAATGGCGTCACTCAGGATCAGTTAGAGATCAGCAACCTGCCTCAGTGGAAACCTCTGCTGTACGCTGTGGCCTTCCTACACACCACTGTGCAGGTCTGTGTACACGCAACAACCGACCAAACTCACGTTGTATTTCCTGTGACTGGCCTGTCTGCTTGTTCAGATCAACCAAAGGAAGCAAGTAAAACAGTCCAAGAAGAGATTAATATAATTTGGAAATGAAACTTTCTCATCCTTTCCTCCCTCTTCCTTTGTCCTCCCGTCAGGAGCGTCGTAAGTTCGGTCCTCTCGGCTGGAACATTCCCTACGAGTTCAACCAGGCGGACTTCACCGCCAGCATGCAGTTTGTGCAGAACCACCTGGACGACCTGGATTCAAAGAGAGGAGTCAACTGGAGCTGCCTGCGCTACATGCTGGGTTAGACCTCTTTAAATCCACCCTGCTCTTTATTATATACCAGATGAGAAACTCCTGAACCAGACCAGGGTCCATCTGTCAGATTACACGACAAGATACAACATGACAGTAGAGACAATAACAGGCTGGGCAAAGCACTACACCTCTAAAAGCTTCCTCTGACTCTGTGTCTTCATGTCCAAACCCAGGTGAGGTCCAGTATGGCGGCCGGGTGACCGACGACCTGGACAAGTGTCTCCTCAACACCTTCACTCATGTCTGGTTCAGCGAGAACACCTTCAGCGATAAGTTCTGCTTCTATAAGGGCTACAGCATCCCTGGCAAGGCCAAGACGGTCCAGGACGTCCTGCAGCACATCGAGGCCCTGCCGCTGGTCGACTCTCCTGAGGTCCGAATCAGAGTCACGGCAGCTTTAAGAACATGGAGGTTCCCGCTGGTGTTTTATTGGCACATCAGCGCAGAGGAACTCACAGTCCAGAAGCCTCATCGTTAAACTTTTGTCGTCCTGTTGGCAGGTTTTTGGGCTCCACCCCAACGCTGACATCACCTACCAGACCAACCTGGCCAATGAGACGCTCAGCACCATCATCAACATTCAACCTAAGGACAGCGGGGGCGGGGCCGGGGAGACCAGGGAGGCCAGTGTACAGCGACTAGCCAGTGAAATGCTGGAGAAGCTGCCGCCTGACTACGTGCCCCATGAGGTGCTTCGTGCTGCCATTATTTATTATTAAAAACAGCAACACTTTTGTGATTCTGAAGTGTAATAATTGATCTGTTTGACCCTAAAAGTCTCTAGTCTCTGATTATTTACCTTTTTAGTCAAAAAGGCTTTACATTAAGCAATCTGATCCCATGGACACGCATCAAAGGTTTCTCTGAATATCTGGGTGTTTTGAAGGTCAAAGGTCAACTGCAGAAGATGGGTCCACTTCAGCCAATGAACATCTTCCTGCGACAGGAAGTGGACCGCATGCAGCGAGTCATCAGTAGCGTACGGAGCACGCTGACCGACCTCAAACTGGCCATCGATGGTCAGTCTCTGACACACACACACACACACACACACACATCAATGAGTCTACCTGTCTGTGTTTCTGTCTGCAGGCACCATCATCATGTCAGAGGACCTGCGTGACGCTCTCGACTGCATGTTCGACGCTCGGATCCCTCGCTTGTGGCTGCGTCTCAGCTGGCCGTCGGCCACGCTGGGCTTCTGGTTCAGCGAGCTGCTGGAGAGGAACCTGCAGCTCAGCGGCTGGATCTGCAGCGGCCGGCCCAACCAGTTCTGGCTCACCGGCTTCTTCAACCCACAGGTCGGTTCAGACTGCGTCCACGCAAGGAAGAGGAAATCCAAGAGTTCAGAAACATTTGGCCTCATCGTCGTCTCTACGTGTGTTGTGTTCCTCAAAGGGTTTTCTGACCGCCATGCGCCAGGAGACGACACGCTCCAACCTGTCCAGGGGCTGGGCCTTGGATACCGTCGCGCTTAGTAACGATGTCACCAAGATGATGAGGGAGGACGTGTCGGCCCCGCCCCCAGAGGATGTGGGCGGCGTCTACATTTACGGCCTCTTCCTGGACGGGGCGGGATGGGACCGTCGCGGCGCCAAACTCACTGAGGCCCCGCCCAAGGTCAGTTTCTAAAGTAATCAATTAGAATAATACATTTAAAAATGTATAGCATATAATAAAATAAAACTAAATATACATTGAAGGTAAAATAATCAAGAAAACAATTTAAAAAATACATTTAAGAAAGAAATTTTCATTTGTGTAAAAATATAAAATAAAACATAAATAACGCAATTCAAGAATAATATGAAAACGTTAAAAAAATGATGAAAATAGAAAGATGGCAATATCTAAGTACAAAATATAAATAAGAGAAAGTAATGTTATGATAAAATATTAACAAATGATGCATGAATCAAAATGATCATTAAAGCTCTCCTCAGGTCCTCTTCTCGCCTCTCCCGGTGGTCCACGTGTACGCCATCAGCTCAGCCAACATGGCCGACAGTAAGCGGCAGCCCGGCGGTTCGGCAGTCAGCCTGTACTCGTGTCCGGTCTACAAGAAACCGCGTCGGACCGACCTGAACTTCATCTTCTCTCTGCAGCTGAGGAGCGTGCAGCCGGCGGAGCACTGGACGCTGCGAGGCGCCGCGCTGCTCTGCGACTGCAAGTGACCCTTCGACTGCGAGACTGACGACGTCCAACTTTATGGTTCCGCTGCAGAGACGATCGTTGTTGTGGTTACGATGCAAATAGGTGCATCTGATTTAACTGTAAGTCCCACATATTGCACTTTCCTGCTGATCGTCTTCAGTCAGCGTTTACTTTGACTTCATTTCTATAAAGAAAATCAACTAGCGCATAAAAATCCACTGGTGATGGTGAAATACACGATATGAAATATGACAACAGAATTAGTATTGTCACTGTTTTTTTATTATGTTTTCTAAATGGTTTGTAATAAATTAAAATCTTGATTTGTGTGATATCAGATGGCATCAACTCGACTGAAACAAAAAGCTGAAGACAAATTGTTCTTTTATTTTTTGGGCACAAACGTTAAGAGAAAATGCTTTTGTTCTTGTTATTATGCAGGCTGAGCTTTTTTCACTTTGAGTTTTTGGGCTTCTTCATGAAGTCTGACTCGACCCCATCTCAGTTGTTTGCATGACACCAGACATTTTGTGACATTTTTTGACATTAGGTGGCGTCTTACATCGCTTTGTCCTCGTGTGAATTGCACCTAACGGAGCTTTTAACACCTTAATAGCAGCTGTGACTCTAATGACCCAAAAAACTCCCTATCAAACCAAAGCAGGCCTTACCTGACCTTTGACCTCAACTAAAACAGGTAAGTGCCTCAAGAAACATCCGGTGTCATGCAAATAACACACAGATGCATCATTATCAACGTACATGTGGTCTGATCAGTGAAGGTCAAAGATGTATTGAAGCTCATTTAGAAGCACTGTCATAGTTTGTCCACCAGAGAGCGCTGACAAGTTTACTTTCCCCAAAACACTACAGCTCTGAGTTGCTAGTCTAAAAAAAATAGCCATGAAAACTAAAAGCAAACACTCACAAAAAATCACCTGAAACACCTCAATCTACACAACAATCCTAAAAAGACTGAAAAACAACCAAAAAATGTAAAGTCAAAGGGAGCGACATCGAGCTGAATGATGAAACATTTCCAGTCCGATTGAACTGAGATCCATCTGAAACATCGGACATCATCAGGCTCTTTACAGTTCATCTCAACGTGGCCCAGTGGTACCACTGCACTTTGATTTGTTGCTTTAATGTCTCTTTAAATCCTAAAATCTAGATTCCAGCACAGATTTTCTTTTCTTTTAGTGAGGATGATTTGGTTGCTGGTGAACTAATGAATCAAACTTAATGTAGCGTCGGTTTTTAAATTTGTATACTCTTGTTTTAAGAAGGCAAAACTTAATCAACTTTTCTTTATCAAATAAAACTTTCAACAACTTTTTTCTCTTTTCGTTACGACTTCCGTCCCTTAAAGACCCAAATCACATTCTAAATGAAATGTTGTTGTGATTTAAGTTAAAGAATGTCGGACCTCTCTGCTGTGAGCTCTGTACGTTTAGGAATAAATCCCTAAAAACTAAAAACATGTCTGTTCTCAAACTCACTAACGTTTGTTTCTTTATTGAAGTTCATTTTTAAAAGCAGCATCGAGAGGAAATGATACAGATTTATAGATTTAACAGAGTTCCAGCAGAGAATGATGAAACCAGAGTCAATCAAAATATCTAGTGAGACCTTTAGTGTTATTTTAAATCACTACTACACTACTCTTTATGTCTTGTACCGTCATACGTTGTGTGTATATATATATATATATATATATATATATATATATATATTTCTAATGGCATTGCAGGAAATGAAAAATAAAAATCTATCCGTACTGGTTTCACTGTAATTATTGAAGAGCAGACTTCACTTTGGTTACTGAAATTATTCACGTGAACTTTTATTTTCTCAACATGACAATGAAACACAAACCTGCTTCAGTGTGACAAACTACAGCCATGCAGTCACTCGCTAACAAATGCTAAAGACACCAACAACGCTGTAAGAATTGTGTGATTGCTCCAAGGGTTAGGGTTAACCCTCCAAAATAAAAGTGCTCTGATTTTTGTCAGTTTCTCTGATTTCTCAAAAACGTAATTTCCATCCAAATGAACCAGGAACTCTTATCTTTAACCACGGAACATTTTCACCAGCCGCTGGACAAATGCTAATTAATACTGTAGCTACAAGACCAACACTAACGCACTAAACTTTATACAATACACATTTTAAATATGAATGAATCCATTATTTAGATGTTTATTAATCAATCAGCAATTAAAGTCTTCTAAACCTGGACTTCCATGACCCTGTTTTACAAGTATTTTACTCATGTAACGGTAAATATTCCTGTACTTTTATTTAGAGCCACTTTCAATGACTGGTTGATACATTTTACGCAAACTAGAGGTCCTCTGTGTTCCTAGTGACCAAGACCCGACCCAGGACTTAAACCGGGGCAGGTCCAGATTCTAAATCTGACTGGGATCCCATTCTCGACCCCCAGCGACACACAGTTTTCAACCTTTAAACTTTAATCATTTCATGTACCAAAGCCCCGTTACAGCCTTTCAACCGAACAACGGCGAGACGTTCTGAACTCTGAACACTTTGTTCCTTTATTTCCCAAAGTCAGTGTTTATTGAACACAAAACAAACAAAAAAGACTCTATATATGTTTGCTGATTTGATAATAAACACACGTCCAGAACACACGTATCTGAATATGAAATAACCTCTGTGGTTTCAGGAATCTGTTGGGTTGTTGTCTTGATGTTCAGTCAGATTGGATCTGCGACCTCTTCTCACTTCCATCAGCAACATTCAAACAAATGTTAATCTTCATTATTTGCACTCTTGCAGCTCTGCTTGGTAGCAGCGACCCTAAAAACTTCTCTTTCGCTCCCTCTGCGTGGTCTCAGTGGTCCAAAGAAGACGGCCCAGATCTCGTCACCGTCTCACGGTTTACGATAGCTGCTTCATGTCGTACATCGGCACCTCGGCCTCCTCCACCTTGCCCTCGTCATCAGCTGCCTTCGCAGCATGCGGGCTGCCCTTGCGGCCCTTGGGAGGAGGGACGGGCACAGCTCCTTCCGTGGCGCCCTCAGCTCCTTCCTGGCCCTCCGCCACAGTCCTCTCCTTCTTCAGGTTGAGCTTGGCCGGGACGCTCTTGGTGATGGTCTCCTTCAGCCTTTCGCCCGACTGCTTCAGCTTCTCGCCGGATTGGCGGATCTTCTCGCGCCTCTCGGCCGTCACGATACGCTCGCCAAACTTGTTGACCTTGGTGCCCAGGTTCTCACGGGTCTTGCTCATGTTCTCTCTGGAGAAGGTGGCTTTGAAGCTCTCAATGCGCGTCAGCCCTGTCTTCTTCATGCGACCGGCCGCCGAGGAGTCAGCCTCCTCCACCACCATGTACTCCTCATCCGACTCTGGAGGGAGCTCAAACTTGTCCGGTTCCACCTCGGCTCTGACACCGGTGCTGCCGCTGGGTTCTGCTGGCTCGTTGCCCGGTGTGACAGCCTTCACCTCCTGGTCACCCTGAGGGAGGAGAAACAGAGTGTGAACATGCGAGAACGTCGTGATTACATGACTGATAAACCTTTAGAAATAGACTTTGTGCTCAGGAAAAACATGCCGTGCATTTCAATATAAAAAGGAAATAGTTTTTCTTCTTCAGATGGACATGGATGAAGTTTAATTGTTGATGTCAGGTTTAAATCTGTCTCTGGTAAAATGTGTCACTGTTAGCGTGCAGGCCTTGATCCTGTCTCCATAAATAACCTGCTGCACCTGTTTCTGCAGCTCAGCTGCAGGAAGCTAAACATATCAACGAGCAGCAGCGTACAAAGCAAAGCTGGATCACTTTCAGCTTCAGGCCACGTCATGGCATGCACCAGTCTGTAACCGAAAGATCAGGTAACACTGAACATGAGCAAAAATGTATAGGCCGAAGCTGCAAACTGACCCACATCCCTGCAGACGTAATCCACTTTGGGAAGGTTGACCCTGATTTGTGATCATTCCCACGAGTTCCACAAGTTAACAGAGTTACCCCAAAACTAGTAGAAGCATAAAAAGTAAAGAAAATATTTGTGTATTTGGTGTTCTGTTCCTAAAACTATCCACCAAAGAGGCAGTTTAGACACCCAATTTAAATCATTTTTAAACATGTTCATCAGTTCAGAGAGGCTGTTTTCTACATTGTGATCTTAGTGAAATGTGATCTGGACAGATGTACTAAGCTGACTTTGTGGGGCCATAAATTCACTCGGGTCCGCCTTCGACCTCAAGAACAAAAACACCTGAGCTGGAAAGCAAAGGGACAAGGTAAGAACATGGAATTTGATGTATATTTTGGATCAGTCCTGGATGATAGAATCCATGAAGTTGAATGTGAAGCTTCATACTCGTTAGCAAACTAGACTGTAGCATGCTAATGGGATCATGAGGATCTTTGATTACATGCATCATTGGCACTATGTGACACCCGATAGAGAGGCTGACATTTTCAAAGCTTTGACAGAATGCATAGCAGAGATAACTGAGCTAACCTGCAGGAGCATGTAGCCGAGTCTGCTAACAAGCTAAAAGTTAGCAAAGCTCAAAAAGACACCAACTCCTCTAAAGCTCACTAATGAATAAGTTTGTCTACTCTGTACACAGAAATGTCAAAGAGAGTTTGGTGCAATGACTGTGTGCATCTTAATGAAGTCTGAAGAGGTTGCCAGTTGTGGTAACCTGTGTTCACTGTCTGTGTCTGGCAACTCAAATTCTCATGTTCCATCATATAACGCCTTCCTAAAACTGATTAACAATATGTTCATCAGTGAGCAGTAGAGATGTTGCAGGTGTATTTTAGAATTTGGACAAATCCAGGCTAGCTGTTTCCCCCTGCTTCCAGTCTTTATGCTAAGCTAGGCTAACCACGTCCTGACTCTAGCTCCGTACTTATCATACAAGGTTGAGGTTATATCTCTCTTCTCACCTCAACACTCAATACCCAGCCCCATTAAAAAGTTCAGAAGTTCTTCTACTAGACCTTTAGCTGTTGATTTCAGTGCATGAAACTACAGAGAACGTGTCACTTCCTGTGCAACTTATCAACTTAGAAATATTGCCAGTCCAGGGCAGTTAATCCAACATAATGAGGGACCATAATAAAACACAAGAAGTTAAGAGTTCAGCTCGAAGGCCTTTCTGCTCTGCTGAACTGTGGGCAGGGAGGGAGGGTCAGAGGTCATGAGCCCATCTAACTCAATGACATCACGTGGGTTACGTGCTGAACCACCACAGCTTCTGTGAGGATTTCCTCAATCATCAGCTAAAATTGGTCAGAACAAATCGAACAGCGAGCGCAGCCTGTTAACAGCTAATGAAATGATTTATAACTCTCGTCCTGGAGATGGCCGTTAGCTAATGCAGAGAGAGGAAGGGAGAGAGAGAGCGGACAACTATATTAGGAGATGGTGGAGGTTCAGACTCAGAATAACCTGGTCTGTCAGCGCTCAGCTGGCACAGTCACTTACAGTACAGAAACAACACAGCAGCTCTGCAAACTGAACACGCACTTTAATTTGTTTTACTATTGAGGTACAAAATAAGGAATTCTGAGGCATTTAAAAAGGTGATTTATTTCAGGAAAAATAGTCCTGCTTACTCACACATCCTTCGTGCAGGAGAACAGGGTTTTTGTCCTGTCACAGACCTGCAATTAAGATTTGCTAATTAACCATGACCTTTCCTTAATCTTAATCACGCCGCAGATGCCATGTGCAGATATCGTAAAAAAAAGGCAGTAATATAACACGTAAACATGGAAATCTTTCCCGTCTCTACCTACCGTCCCACCTGAACACAGCAGTACGTTGTGCACAATGCAGCCCGACATCCAGCAGCTGCAGCAGCGAGCCAATCACAGGGTCTGAGGTTTGACCCCTGACCTCACTGACTGCAGCCTGACACTGACATACAGAGTCCAGATTACAGTAATGAACCACACCCAACAGAGCTATTCCCAAATGTAGCCTTAGTCAACAAGCTAGCTTGCATGTTACATATGTTGATATCTGATATATACAGTATAGCACATTCTAATGTTATCATGTTAAAATGCATGCAGTTAGCATGCTAATGACATGTAGCTAACCAAAGATAAATCCACAAAAAAGGTTGTTACGCTCCAAATTGTGAAGCAGCTATCTTTCATAATGAAAGTTGGTGAACAATAAAGTCTTTACATCTATTAACATTTTAGTGGAACAATAACTTTTTATCATGTTTATTTCTCTTTTGGTGAAGGATCATCGACATCTCATCATTTTGGCAATTGTCAGCAAGGTTCAGCTGCATTTTTGACCTATGGGATTGCTTGGCTGAAGCTAGACGTTATGTAAGACCCAATTCCAAACTTAAGTATAAAAGGTAAAATCCTTGCAACAGTTCCAAGAAATAAAAGGGAGGAAGAGTTGAAGTAGAGCTGCACTCAAATTTCTAAGTAAAAGCTTGTCTCTATGAGCTCCAGATTTCAGGTGTAATCTTTCAGCACACTGGCCGGCTAAAATAACCAAGTCACCATCGTGCTGGCAGCTGCTAACTGTGAAGGCCAAAGAAGTAAAACGAAGCCTTGTGTGCGTGTGCTGGTTGCTATTTCAACCCCTTCAATTAACTGAGATGTTCGTCGGCTGATGCAGTTTGTTCAAGTTAAAAGAAGTCACGGCTGTGAATCAACGGGGACCTAATGGCATCGCTTGGTGTTCACGAGTGTCTTCTTAAGGCTCACAACAGTCACTTCGTGCCAGAGTTAAACACAAATAAGGATAATCGCTACACTGCAGATCTCGTTTGGTTTTAATATCAGTGGCGCCAGTATTGGTAGTCTGGATCTGAAGTGTGTAGATTCACAGTAGCATTTGGCAACATCTTTCTGAAAAGTTCTTTCTGGACAGATTTAACTGTTGTGCAGTAGTAATGTTTGCTGCTTATTTAGGCCTTTGGAGGCATCAAGCAGCAAGCAAAGACAACCCCAGACTATTTCTTAAAAGGTAAAAGTTCTCTTGCTCTGTTGAACCTGGACATAGGCTGACAGCTATTTTAGACCCGGCCAAACTGGCCCTCGTGACCCCTTTAGTCATACAGTTCGGTTTGTCTCCTGTTCAAAGTGCCTACCCTTTAAGTCATTTAAGTAATGCTGTGTTTTTGGGAGAATTGATATAAGCATGTTGGGCTTGGGTAGTTTTTCCACGAAATCCATTTCAGCTCGGGTTCAAGCTATGAGTATCTGTACTCTTGTGTTTTGACAAGGCAGCTTACCTCGTTTGGTTCCTGTCTAGAAACCCTAAGAGCATTAGAAGTACAGTTTACAGTGCATGTAGTCGTATAGCTGGAGGTTATCCTATTGATCTACACCCTTTCTAGAAGAGAATCAAAACTCCACTGCCCTGATACAAGAAGAATTACTTTAGCAATCAATTCCCAAGAGGCAGTTGATCAGAACACCATATGTCCGTTTCCAGTGGTGGTAAAGTACCTATGACGTATCAAAGGAAACCAAAAAGTAGTTTTCAGCCAAAGGACCAATCATCTGTAAGTCTTACCTGATAAATGACCACCCTGAACTTGTTCTTGGCCAGGAGGTCACCCTGGGTGGCCTCCACCTTCTTCACCCTGATGTTCTGGTTCTCCACACGCACCCTCACGTCCTTGATATGGCGGCTGACCTTGCGCGTCTTCTCCAGCAGCCGGTCGACGGTGGAACTGGTGGTGGCGTGGTCGATTGTCAGCTTGACGACGTTGGTCTGGATGGTCTTTACTGTGTTCTCCAGCTCCAGCTGACGCTCCTCCATGCGCTGCTGCGTGGTCTGGACGCTGTCCATGAGGCCCGCAACACGCTCCAGCAAAGCCATGATGCTTCCTGCATCATCTCCGCCACCCGTCGGTATGCCCGGTTTGTCTGTCATACTCGCTTGTCGGTTCGATTTTTTTTCACCTGCTGTTGAGTTGTTGATCGAGAGTTCGAACCCTGTGATCCAAATGTAAAAGTGAAGAATGGATGAGGAAGAGTAGGGTGGATGAAGAGGAGAGACAAGCTCCCGCAAGATCTGTTGTAGGTAACGGTGAAATCTTGGAATTTTCAAGGAAAAAGAATATCAAAGCCACAAAAAAGAGAATGATCAGGGTTGAGGCATTGGGGGATTCAAAGAAAGAAAGGGAGTATAAGGGAGGAGGAATAGAAGCCTTCTCTGGAAGGTGAAGGAGAGAAAGGAGGACAGGAGTACCGGATCACCCCTCTACAACTGGAGGATGACCCTGAATCTGGTCAGATGAACTGGTGGACTCCACCCTGCTGGCAGAGGGAGGGTGGAATGATGGGAGTTAAGAGGAGGGAGGGGTGGTGAGACTAAAAAGAGAGAAGGTAAAGCACAGAGGGAGCGTAGAGAGGAAGGAGTATCTGTGAATTTTAACAATGTTATAACAACGTAGTGATAGATTTTAAAGTGGCCAGACTATAAAAATAAATATGCTCAAGTGGAGATCTTATTCCAAGATTACCTTCTTCTGCTCATGTTGGACTTCTGAACGTCCTTCAGAAACACCTTCCAATCAGAGAATTTTAAAATGAAAATGGATATAACAGGAATGTATGTGTCAATGAGCGAGACAGAGTGACATGGATCCAGCTTCTCTGTTCTCAGCTGCTAAAAATACTGTGAGGGTAAAGTGACTCCCTGCACCTCTTTGGGAGATGAGTGTATTAAAGGGAATGGAAACCCCCTCCCATCTATTCCTCCATCATCCATCTATCAGCCGTCACCTTTTCACTTGTTCTCTCCTAATCCCCCCCTCCAGGTTTAGACTTTTTTTGGCACCCCCAAGCCCCCAAATGAACAGCTAGGTTTCCTAAAAAGAATTCTTCATGCTGACACTCACCACCGCTGCCATCTTGGTTAGTTAGCGGGGGAGCCAGATGGTCCGAATTTGGCCAAATGGGGTGGAGCCCAGGAGGAGGTGAAGTGGGAGGAGCAAGCAGCAACCAATACAACTCCCAACCTGTGATGGGGTGGGACAATGTTCAGTCAAAGCAAACACACCTTAAGCCTTAATATCTATTCAGGGGCTAATTTCCATCATTTCCTCACACTCAGAAAAAGTGAAATTAGATGTGAGACTGTAAATGCTTTAAGTTTGTGCACACAAGTGGGCTACATTTCTGAAGGGTATACATTCTTTCATATTTGAAGAAAAATGATCTTTTTATGGAAAAGCTTGGTGTCCACTGGTCTAAACCAATTGACTTTTATATTCTTCCGAACGTGAACATGAACATACAAAGTCTTGATGTTGCTTTTTACACCCATAAGCAGCGTCCTGTCACATTTGGGTCTTTCAAAGTCCAAAAAATGTGCAAAACCCTGTAAGGCAGCCGATTGACGATCAAAACGTACTGAAGAAAGAGGATGAGGAAGAGAAGAGGGTGTTAGGAATGAGGTGAGGTGAGAAAGGAGGGATGGAATTGGATGGAGAGATGAGGGGGACTCCCCGCCGGCTAAAAACCTCCACCAGCTGCTGCCTATAATTATCCTGCGGTCACTGCTATAATTAACTCCACCTCCCTGTAGCAGATGCATCAACAGCCTCCAGGAGCACTTGGTTTTCACTCCTCCTTCACTCAAGGTGGGTGGAGTCTTCAGGCTGACTGATTAATTATGTGATTTTGTATGTGGAGTAAAACTTCTGTCAGTTCTTGAAGCCAGAAATGTGGTCAGTAAAGATGACTGTGATTGGCTGAAACACCTGTCAATCAACCCATAACATACTTCTTTTAGCACGAACATCTTCTCAATTAAACAATCTGCAACGTCCTGATTCAAATCGGAAGAAGTGAAATTATAGAACTTGACTTGTTGACTTCAGTTTCATATTACAGTCAGAGCTTCCGTCTGCAGCATCTAGTGGCCATTTGAGGGACTGCATCTTATCGCACCTACTACCAAACTGGGTTACAAAACAAAGTTAAAGTTAAATTTAAGACTTTTTAATACCAGAATATTTAATACTTCTTTCGTAATCATACAGTACCATCAAAAGGTATAACGGAAAAGCAGCAGGGTGACGTACCATTCTATCTATGTGTGCGCTGCCTAGTATGACTCCCTTATCATCGTGTTCTTTTCCTGTTACTTCTGATCAATCCAACTCTCTAGGTGCCTGTGTGTCTGTCATCATTGTGTAATTACATAGTTAAATAGTGTCTCATACTTAGATCAGGTCATTTATTGAGGTAATTGATTAACAATGATTTAACAATGATATATAAGATAAAAATATCCCAGCAGGGTCGCAGAATTTTCTGTGATTATATCATGTTTTCGGAGCTTCACATCTGTTTTTGCTTAACGCTTCACGAGTCCATTGTGAGCTGAGAGCCAAGAGACAAGATTTAAAATTTTTTAAAACCGTCTAAGGCTTTTTATGAGGAAACTGAATTCAGTGCAGATATACCCTGTTAAAGAAAAACACAGCAAGACTCAGGAATAAAGACGACTGACACATTACGGTTGAAACTCAAAAAGCATTAACTTGTTATGTAGATCTAAATCCAGTAGTTGTAATTATAACCCAACTTATAGACTTCCTTAAAACAGCATCTGAAAATGAAGTGAGCGACGACACGGTGGTTTCAAACATCATAATTTAATTCTAGTTTAACTACAGCACACTCTAAAGGACAACGTCACTGGTTCATGCAGTACGCAACACCTACAGTAAAACCAGGCTGGATTCCCACAGCGAGTCCAAGAAATCTGATCTCAGTGCAGCAAAACTATAGGGAATCTCCCAGCTTACTGAGTCTACTCCATCTACCACAATAAACACTTCGTACCATCATTACAAATTATATATAGTATATATATTTTAAAAAAGAAGAAACTCGACTAAAGAACAAAGAAAGTCATTTAAATTATCATCAGCTTGTCAAAACACAAAAGAAAAACATTGGAATCCATTTCCGGAATGGCGTCATCTGAAAATTAAGCAATAAAATAATTCCAACAACAACCTGTACATGTCAGCTTGTACCTTGTCATTTTTGTTAAGTAGAAAAAACAGCATTTTGGTTTTCAGGTGCGTCTCGTCATAACAAAATACACAAAAACAGAAAAGTGAAATAAAGTTGACCAGAGTTACATGAAGGCCAATTTTTGACCCTGTGAGACGCAGCAAAGCAGAAAGCAACCAATCAGAGGGCTTCAGTGTTCCCTCATGATCCTGGAGTCCTGGTACAGAGCGCCCCCTGGAGTATTAAGGCTGTTATAACACAAAGTAAAGGCCACACCTTTGCACTGTATAAAGTTAGCAGAACACAGAAAAAAAGAAATCAAGCTAATTTGTATTTTTCTGATGCGTAGAAGCCAAACATAATAGTATGTAATTTGAATCTCATAAGCAACTTAAATATCTAATTGTGATATTGAATCACTAGAAAATACTTGATTAAATGCCACTGAATTTATAATTTCAAACACATTTTACTTTGAAAAGCCACCTTCTTTGCAGAAGCTATTTTTAGATAAAACTTATATTCTGTGATACCAAGAAGACGTCGTCCTCTAATGTCGGCAGCTTCCGGCGGCCTGGATCCTCTGAGGGATCCTCCGCAGCCGCAATGTTAAAGTCTGAATCCAATTTCAGCATCTGGATGTTCTTTGTTTGTTTGACCGGACTTGAATTCTTACATCAGAATTTGATCCAATTGAAATTTGTTTTGTGAATCCTAAGAAAAAAAAAAACTTTATGAAAAAATTTGAAATTGCAGAATTGAAGCAACATTCAAATATCTCGGTGCCATAAATTCAGTGGTATTTAAATGTCATCAAGTATTCAGTATTCCTGACTTAAACTAGAGTCAAAAATACATTTTGGTCTTCCTTCAAAATAAATGTAACCAAAAGCACACAAACAGCATCACTCTGCGTCTCACAGGGTTAAAACAAAAAGACAATCTGTGTTTGTCCCATTTGTATGTGGACGCTCCAAACTGGAGACGCCATCAGATAAATGATGTTTGGAGTTTCCTGCCGGAGGATCCAGAGCGTCAGAGTCTGACGGCAGCGTCGCAACACAAACCGAACTGTACGTCTCCGCTTCTGCCTGGAAACATCACCTGCAAAAGTGTCCACACAGGAGGAAATCAAACATGGAGGAAAATCTTAAAAATAAGGCCCCTTGAGAACTTAAAAAAATATTTAAAAAAAAAGGGGGAAAGACAGAGGCACCAAAAAGTCGAGATATCAAAAATGCAGTTTGTCTGTGTGGTAAGAAAAATGTAGACTTCTTGTATTTCATAAAAACTGAAAAAAAGAGAGCGAGAGAGCAGCTACATCATCCTGGAGGACGTTCCTGACGGGAAGTGGCCGAGGTGCTGCTTCTGTCTCCGCCCACGCTTCGTCTTGTTGCACCTCCTGCAGGACACGACAGGAAGTACACGTCAGCAACACGCAGGACCATCTGGAAACGGCTGTCTCTCGCTGCGTGTGTCCTTCCAGAGCTTTTAACCTTTAACGTCAGCTTGCTCGGTTGCCATGGAGATGGTTCAGTGGTTACCACACTTCAACTATAATATTTCAACTGAACCAGCTCCATCTGTCCACTGATGATGGATGAGGACCGTGAGTGAGCCAGTGTGTAGACACTGAGTCATGACGGCTTTTGTCCTACTGTCAACTGTTCATTTCATTCTAACTTTAACATGTTTTATTATTTTATTATGTGCAACATGAACATCAATAGTAGATTCAGTGACGCTTACTTGCTTCACACACTTTGCACATTTTGTTTTGTGTCTGCAGAACTTATATTATATTATATTCCTTATATTCCTTCCTGTTGTTCCACTCTTACATACTTTGTTCTATGTTGTGTTTTATACATGTTCTGATAAACATGTGCAATCCTGTGTTCTATATAACGCACTAAATGAAAACAGGTTTAGAGACGAGATCATGAATATTTTCACGTCCGTAAAATGTTCAATAACCTATAAAACATTTATCTTAGAAACATTCAGTTAGATCAGATCCTCTCAGCGTACAGACGTGATCAAGCGTTTTCAGGTACACTTCAACTTTTAGGGCAAAACCATTATTACATTTTGGAAATAATGTTGCAGGTTGTGATGCTGCAGTGACTTCCTGTTTACATAGCTGAAGGCTCTTGACTGGGCGGCTGATTTACAGAGCAGCAGTAGTATTTGTAGTACGAACAGCAGCGAGGCGAGTACCTGGTGAAGCACATGACCACGGCTACGATGACGGCGATCTGGACGGCTCCGATGATGGCGGCGATGAGGACGTAGTGCAGCTTCTGACCGCTGGGCACCACGTACAGGATGTTCAAGTCCAGGAGCTGATCACACTGATGACCACCGTACGCCGCCTCACACCTGACACACACACACACACACACAGCAGGAAGTCCGCTGGCAGCTCAGCAGGTTTCCACCAGGAACTCAAAACAGTGCGAAGCTTCTTGAATAGCAGGTGTGATGGAGGTTTTGGTCCTGGGTTTTGTCTGCGAGGCCACATAAAGCCTGTGGTTGAGAGGAAACTCTGCACACACTCTCTCTCTCAGGGCTGTAGCAACTATTCACCCGACTCTGCAGGTTTTTGGGGAGGTTACATGATTTCTGCATCGTGGCTTCAGAAAGCAGAACCTGATGTTTATACCTGCAAACACACCCGATCCTGCCTTCACCTGATAGCAGGTTTCACCTTTGACAAAGGTCGAAAGAATCCATCGCTTTGGATTAATAAACTGTTTGCAGTCGTCACAAAGCTTCCAGAGTAACAGCTGTTAAATTGTGTAAATCTGTATTTAATGCTGAACTTAATAAACTGAAGTTAAATCTGTAAACACGTCCTGAACTTTATCCTCTCATATAAATTACACGTCAAGCGTCTGATTTATACTCTGCTGTGATTGGCCAGTGGCCACATGGAGGACTCTCATTGGTCGAGGACAGGAGCACCAGTTACCTGCAGGTGGGCAGGTTGTAACTCATCTCGCAGTGGCCGTGTTCACAGAACTGATCATAGTCTTCAGGACAGGGGGCGGGGCTGTTCACAAACCCCTCCCCCTCACCAGGGTTGGGCACAGCTGAAAAGAAAGGAGGCAAACCTGGTTTCTGATTGGCTGTTACAGAAATACACTGTAAAACTACACTCGGACAGCGGGGGGGGGGTCATACCATAGATGTCTGGTTTGCTCTTGATGTTTTCGTCCTTCCTACTTTTATCTGAAACCACAGAAGAACAAAATGTGTCATTATATTAATTACGTCATTATATCCTCTTTCTGGTGCAGTGCAGGTGTTGGACAGTAGGTGGCAGCATCTACACGGCTGCAAATAACACAAGAAGATTCTTCTTCTCTTCACGTTTCTGACGCCTGATCGGCAGCTCAACATAAAAAACTTCTGTCATCTTTAGTAACTAATCTGAAACTTTTAAATGTATTTTAAAAGAAGAATGAAGAAGAGGAGGAGGAGAAGACGATAAGGAGAAGAAGAAGAAGAAGATAAGGAGGAGAAGAAGGAAACAGCAAAACAAAGAAGAGGATGAAAAAAATTTGACCAGCTGGTTGTTCAGTCATCAGAGTTAATCCTCGTGTGTGTGTTAGAGTGTGTGCATGTGTTAGTGCATGTGTTAGTGTGTGTGTGTGTGTTAGAGTGTGTGCATGTGTTAGTGCATGTGTTAGTGTGTGTGTGTGTGTTAGAGTGTGTGCATGTGCATGTGTTAGTGCATGTGTTAGTGTGTGTGTGTGTGTGTGTGTTAGAGTGTGTGCATGTGCATGTGTTAGTGTGTGTGTTAGTGTGTGTGTTAGTGTGTGTGTGTTAGTGTGTGTCTCCATTTTCTTTCCTTTCACATCCTCTTGCCTCCTTTCTTTTCCTCTCCTCATTTCTTGTAATCTTCCCTCCTCCTCTTTTCTTTCCCCTTTATTCCCTCCTTTTCTTTTGCATACTGCACTTGTTTCCTCCTCCATCTTTTCACCTCCTCTTTCCTTTCTTGAACGTCAATCCTCTCCTTAACTCCTTATTTTCCCAACTTCTCGTCCAGTTTTCCTTCAGATATCCTTCCTCCTCCATCTCTCCTCTCTGCCATTTTCTTTTTCCATTTCCTCGTCTTGCTCGACTTTTCCTTTTCCTCCCTCCCTCCTCTTCTCTCTCCTCCATCCTCCTCCCAGTTTTCTGTTCATTGTGTTTTCTCGTTACCTTGGCAACGTCCCACGTGTTTGATGTCGATCTTCAGCTGTTTGAGGCAGGACGCCTCTCGGACGTGGCACGGCGTGTCGTAGGTGACGCCATCGTTGCCGCACACCGGGTTGTCGTTGTGTCCGTTACACACGATGTTACACATACAGCTGAACACACACACACACGTAAACACTGACATCACAATCGTCTTATTTGTGTCTAAATTCTTGAGACTTTTATTTTGAAGGGTACATGTTTTACCCGTTACATACACTGTGTGTGTGTGTGTACTAACATCATATCCTCAGAGTCTTCATCACATTCGGCTCCAAACTTGCAGTTTCCACATTTCGAGGCCTTTTTACCGCGACCAGAGCCCTCGTCATCTGCACCGACACAAAGCATGACTACAACATGGCCTCCACATTCATCATCATCATCGTAGTAGTAGTAGTAGTAGTAGTAGTAATATCAGAAAACATGAAGTTCTTTACCTCCATCACCAGATCCTGACCCGCCGTCTGACAGAGACACAAACAGACACGTTATGATGTCATTAGCTGACAGGAAGTAGTTTCATCAAATAAGAGGGTGGACTAAATCACAGAAACACAACAAACGGAACATTTTAACCTTCATGATTCGTTACAGGACTGTTCAGACTGGCTCACGCTGTTCCTAATAAACTGAACACTCAACAACAATCAAACAAACCCAAACATGACGCTCCACACGAAGAACCTGAATCATTCACTCATTTCTTGTGTGTGCGTTACCGTGGTAACAGGGTCCCTCTGACAGGATGGTGATGTCTCTCTGTTTCTTGCAGGCGGCTCTCCTCAGGAAACACTCGTTCTGGTACGTGTCGCCATTCGAGCCGCACACAGGGACGTACTTCTTATGACACTGAAACACACGGGACGAAATCACAAGAAGAACTAGAAAAATTGCATTTCCTGAAGAAAATGCGTGTGAATGCTGAAAAGCTGAAAGGCTGACGCTAAACTGGAGATCTGCTTGAAATGTTGAATAATCCTGAAAATGTATAAATGATGTGGAATGTTTTAATATTTGTTGAAAAGCTTGTGCTAAACTGGACAGTTGTGCAACAAACTGCTGAAAATGCAAAAATCTGAAATGTAACACCTGGAAGCTAAGAGCTGGAATACAAATAAGCTGAAAGCTGAACTGTGATGTTGTAATTAATTGTTGAAGAAAGCAGAATATGTTAAGAATAAATTATGGGAAAAAGAATAACAATAACTAAAAATTAAAGTTTGTTGAAAGGTTGATGCTACATGTTTTTGTATTTGCTTGTCTTTTGTGTATTTTTGGCTTGTTTTTGTATTAAAACCATAAAAGCATAAAACCATAACTGTGATAAGTCAAAAACTGTAAAAGCTGTCAAAAACTGTTGAATACGAGTTTAATAGTTGAACGTAATTTGATGTTTTTACAACATACTATACTATGAAGTTTTTATGACGTACTATGAAGATTTTTACGACATACTATATACTATGACGGTTTTTATGAAGGTCTGACGTTTTTACTACATACTATACTATGAGGTTTTTTTATGTACTTTGATGTTTTTTACGACATACTATACTATGACGGTTTTTATGAAGGTCTGAAGTTTTTATGACACTGAAGTTTTTTATGACGTACTATGAAGATTTCTACGACATACTATACTATGAAGTTTTTTATGACGTATTATACTATGAAGTTTTTTATGACGTACTATACTATGAAGTTATTTATGACGTACTATGAAGTTTTTTACAAGGCACTATACTATGATGGTTTTTATGAAGGTATGAAGTTTTTTACGACATACTATACTATGAAGTTTTTTATGTACTTTGATGTTTTTTACGACATACTATACTATGACGGTTTTTATGAAGGTCTGAAGTTTTTACGACACTGAAGTTTTTTATGACGTACTATGAAGATTTCTACGACATACTATACTATGAAGTTTTTTATGACGTACTATGAAGATTTCTACGACATACTATACTATGATGGTTTTTGTGAAGGTATGAAGTTTTTTACGACATACTATACTATGACATTTTTTTACGTACTTTGATGTTTTTTACGACATACTATACTATGAAGTTTTTTATGACGTACTATGAAGTTTTTTACGACATACTATACATATGAAGTTTTTTTTACGTACTATGAAGTTTTCTACGACATACTATACTATGACGGTTTTTATGAAGGTCTGAAGTTCTTTACGACATACTATACTATGACGGTTTTTATGAAGGTCTGAAGTTTTTACGACACTGAAGTTTTTTATGACGTACTATGAAGTTCTTTACAAAGTACTATACTATGACGGTTTTTAAGGTATGAAGTTTTTACGACATACTATACTATGACGGTTTTTATGAAGGTATGAAGTTTTACGACATACTATACTATGACGGTTTTTATGAAGGTCTGAAGTGTTTTACGACACTGAAGTTTTTTATGATGTGCTATGAAGTTTTTTACGACATACTATACTATGCCGGTTTTTATGAAGGTCTGAAGTTCTTTACGATGTACTATGAAATTTTTTATGTACTTTGATGTTTTTTACGACATACTATACTATGAAGTTTTTTATGACGTACTATGAAGTTTTTTACGACATACTATACTATGCCGGTTTTTATGAAGGTCTGAAGTATACTATGAAGTTTTTTATGACGTACTATACTATGAAGTTTTTTATGACTTTTTATGACGTACTATACTATGAAGTTTTTTATGACGTACTATGAAGATTTCTACGACATACTATACTATGA
>JAVQJF010044863.1:0-11304 GCA_036023855.1 Gadopsis marmoratus | reverse complement strand
CCCCCCCCCCCCCCCCCCGGGGGGGGGGGGGCCCCAGAGACATCGGTGTAGCCCAGCGGGTATAATTATCCCACCGCGGCAGAGTCGCAGCGTGAGCCGATCGTCTCCAGTCGGAGAAGACGAGCTGAGTGGAAAGCGCTTCTGCAGGAAGACCTCGACCCTGCAGCTCATCGCCAACACTTAGGCTCCATTGTTTACTGAAGGCGTCCTACAGGCCGACGCGCACACACGCACACAAATGCTTGACCCTACCCCCTAGTGGCAGGTTAAACATCAAGATTGTTCTGCTCTGCCACACCTCATCAGCGTTGAAACTATTTAGAGAGGTAATTGACGCGTGTGCGCTGCTTGAGTAGCTGATTGTTCTGAAGTAGCCCGTCAGAGGAGCTCTTTTACTTTGCTTGTATCCTCAAGCTGATTCTTTTTTGGACTCCTCATAGATCCTGATTGACGCGTCCATCTTCTTTCAAATTTCAACAGACGGGTCCCGTCTTGATTTAGTCGTCTCTTGGCAGTTTCTCAAAGTTGCCAATGAAAAGAAAAAACGTTTTTCTTTTTACCGAACAGACAAACCACAGACACCTCTGGATCCAGAGCACGTCGAGTGGTCTGATGAGTAAGAGTGGGTTTCGGACCGCGTAGGCGCGGGAGGGGGGCGCCTGTTGTTTAAGGTCCTGACATGGAAAACCATCCCGGGAAGTCCAGTTTGAGGAACAGATAGTTGCGCTTGAAGTACTGCACAGCGCTTTCTAGTGGTCACAGATTTTACGGCAGCAACTATTTTATTTTTTTTTAGCTCCGCCAATTGCGAGGCAATCCACTGGAATGGCTAAAACTTGGTGTGTGAAGCCAAAGCCTGGCGTATTTTATCCCTCTGTGCCACAGAGCTCCATTGTTGTCCAGGAACTGTTACAGGCACATCAATGAGCCACACCTCCTTGCACTGGGAGACGTGTTCCTTCACCACGGCGAACACCGGCGCTGTAGTTTATTATTAAATCGACCCCACAGGCTGTTCTGCTGCTGTGAATCCTCACCGACGCGCCAAATCTGAAAATATTCCCCAAGCAAAAGCAGTGTTTCCTCCTGTTGGAGAAACCTTTGCTAAAAACATACATGCAGCCTGGTTTTAGTGATTCTCTTTATTTTTGTGATTTGTGTTCCATGAGCTTTTCGATTACCATGAAAACATAGACGCTGTAGCTTAATATGAGTTGATCCCACATCCTCGATCCTGCTCACTACTGCACTTAATCCGCGGCTGAAAATAGCCCCCCCTCCCCCTCAGTTTACTCCTCTTTGGGAAACATTTGCTAAACACTACAGTGTCCAGCTGATTTGGGAAATTGTTCAGCCTTTTTTTCATATATATTTACATCAAATCGGCTGTGGGCTGCGAGCCACAGACAGGGTGGCGAAGTCGGAGAGTGCTGAGAGACGCTGCGCTGCGTTTTCGTGGGATTTGTTGCCAATAACAAAAACGTTGAATTTCACAAGCCTCGGTCCTCAAAAGAATGGCTTAATTTGCTCAAAATGCACCAGAATTAGACCCCTTTGTGCAGCCAGTGACCTTCATGTCAATCTGAAGTGTAAATCTGAGGGGCCATTTTCTGCATTGCACTTTCTCATATTTGTCATTTAATAACAACGAAGGTGACCTTTACAACAGACTCGTTGCTTTCGATGTCTGCTGGGAGGAGTGGGGCTTCTTGCAGCTTCCAGTTGCTGTAACCTTGTGGGACAGGAGAGCGCTGGCTGACGTCCTGTGTGAACTACCGTCACTCCCGACACTCCTATTAGACCGCTTGGCTTCACGCAGACGCCAAAGTTATTGACAGGCCTGGATGACGGCTCGGCTTCAGCTACAACATGTGTGTCTGACGAGCCATGAAAAAGGGTAATAATGTTATTGAAATAAAAAACAGGCGATTTTATTTATTTATGTTTTTTTTTCATTTTTTAATTCACAAATTTTTATTCACTTCAACGCTGGATGATTTCATTGGAACTGCGACTTTGAGTCTTAACCCTGATTCCTGTCATACAGAAAAAAAGCACAATATTACCACGTGGAGTGATCGGAGTCGACGTAATCATTTAAAAGGCAGGTCATCTGTTTGAGCGTAGCAGCCGAGCGGGATGGTCAAAGAAGACGCCATCCGTTCTCAGATCGTGTTTTGAACATACTGTTTACTTGTACACAACTGCACCAGACAATAAACAAAAACAAAACAAAACAGTTTGAATTCTTTTTAAATACTCTTGTGTTAGGATTTGCCTGGCACAATGAAATGATTTCACTGAGTTGTCCAAAGTTTAAAAACTAAACTAAACAGCACTCTTCTGGTACCCCAAACTGGCTCAAACACTTAAAGTCACTCGGCGAAATAAAAAATAAAAGTATATCAATAACAATTTATCCCGCGTCGGGTATTTACAGACATCAAACCGCCACTTTTCTTTAATGGCTCAAAAAAGTAGATTGTCATCAACTGCAGAAAAATAGCACAGTTTCGCTTTCTTTGACTATTTCTCTTTTATCTCATCTACTGGTTTTGGGAGACACAACTATAAAACAAAATTGGCATAATACAACATGACAGGACTTTTTATTCTTTTTTTTTTTTTTTTTTTTTTACCCAATAACACTCAGTAACTGCTTCTTTTTCCTTTCCTTTCACCCTTCACGCTCCTCTTCCTCCTCCTCTTTCAGGCCAGAGCGCCCTCCGTGCCTCTCACTACCCAAAACAACCGCTCCCAGTTCTGACAAACCGATATTTTAAAAACCGTGGAAATAAAAAAAACTTAACATGGCACGCGATGACAGCAATTCCAACCATAATAACAACAATAATAACAATAATGGTAATAATAATAATCATGGATAAAGATAGCAATAAATAGGGTTGGTGAAGTTTTAAGTGCGGGTAGGTGTGGTGGAACACAGGACTGTGGGCACCAATTAGAGAGAGGGAAAGGGGGGAGAGAGTGAGATGGAGGGAGGAGAGGAAGAGTGGACTACCGCACATAAAGTGACTGATTGTTTGGTTGCTGAATCTCCGCTCTGTCCTTCCTTTCTCGACATTTTTCTCGCCACACATATACGCGGGTGTTGCCAGGAAAGGGTTCAGAGTCGTGGGTACACCGGCCCCCCGAGTGTCCCGCCACATCCTCCTAATGTCGCTCCGCTGTCCTCCTGCCAAACTGCCCACTGTGTTTTGTTTTTTTTTTAAACCTCACAGTGTTTGTGAGCCTTGAGAGGAGAGATGGAGACGGTGGCAAGAGTACAATATCAGTGTCTTTGTGAACAGTTAAGTGCTAGATGGGACGGGTAGTGATTCTGGAGTGTGGCGGTGAGGCGAGGGCAGGACGCCCCGGGGTGGTGATTTCCTTTTCTCTCTTTTTTTTTTTTTTTTCCCACAATGAAATGAAGCTTGTAGATGATCAAGCGAGCGCCATCTATCCACGCTCTCAGGCAGGCAACAGCATTAGCAACATCAGTGTGTGTCCTGAGGATTCACAGGATTGAAGAGGTCTCCGAAGGCCCCAGGATCCAGTCTATGAATGTCACTTAGTGGGGCAAATCCAGCCCAGCATGTAAGGGAGTATGTGACTGCGCTCAGACTCGAGAGATGAGGGACAGGAGCGACTTCCGAGTGCCTTTTCCGGCGATTGGCTGACTAGGAGAAAGTTCTGTGATGATTTCATTTGTCGACACGTGGAGATTTAGTTTTGTTTGTCTGTAGGTTGGGGGCACGAGCAGCGATAGTCTTACTTAATGAGAGTTTGTGAGTGACTTATTTAAAAAAGTTGTTTTCTTCGGGGGGGGGGGAGCTTTCTTTCACAGTCGCACAACCTCTGCTGTGTCACAGCACACTGCGAACCCGCTGTTGTTTGCTGAGGTAATTTCACTCCACAAATCAGGGGTCTGGTCGTCTGGTCGTTTCAGCGATGTACAGTATTTCAGCCTAATGGTTTCTTGGTGACCATCCTCCATCAGTTCATGACCAGACCCTCACTTCATTATTATAGACCTTTTCTTTATCTTGTTTTCTCTCCCTCTCTCTTTTCCACGGTTTGTCAGTCTCTACCTCTGGTAGTCGACTTGCTCTCTAGGGCTTGATGAGGAGCTCCCTGGGGCCAGAGGGCCACCAGGCCGGCCGTGCCCCTTGTCCTTGCCTTCCTCCTGAGCAACATTGGTCCCTGAGGACGATTGGCTGGAGTTGGAGTTGGAGCAGGAGGAGGCTGGAAGCTGGCTCAGCCCCCCTGTGCTCCCACCACTCCCCTCTGTGCACTGGTAGATCTCCTCCGTTCCGTCCTCGCTGGACTCTGGGTCCTCTGAGCCCGAAAGCAGCTCCTCTTCTCTGTATTCACTAACATCCACACCTCCACTGGCGGCGGCCCCCTCACACAGCTCCTTGAGGCGGCCATGGTGCTTGACATGGTAGCGCTGGTTCTGGAAGAACTTGATGATGGTGTGTTTGGGCAGGTCAAGCTGTGCCGATAAGGTGTGGATGGCCTCCTGGTCTGGGTATAGACCCACATCCTGGATGAAGCTCTGCAGGATACCCAAGGCCTCCAGGGAAATCTATAATTCAGGAAGGAGGTGAATTAAAACCAACTGACCCATATGCCAAAATGCTCAATAATGACTTCCTTGGTCCAGATGATGATGGGTGGAGAACATACTGTACCTTAGTGCGTGATCGTGGCTTCTTGTTGCTCCCAGAACTAGCAACAGGTGGACATCCGCCTGCAGCTCCCGCTCCCACATTCTGCGAGACCTCCTCGTTCACCGGGGCAGATAACTGCTCCTCACGCATCGGGGACAGGCGGTGCTCCTTCATCGGGGCCGGGGGTGGCCTGTGAAGTGTCTGGCGAGAAAGACAAAAGAGCTGATTAATGGGGCACAGTGACCCCTGATCAAGACTGTAGTCAGGAATTTATTTAAACTAACATAATGACAACCATGGTACTTTATTTACTTTGCAACAAATACCAGCATTTAAATGGTCTTAAGGTTCAGTGTCTTGCCCAAGGACACTTCAACTTGTGGACAGGAGGAGGCGGTGATCGAACCACCAACCCTGGGATTAAAGGATGACCCACTGTACCTCCTGAGCCAGAGCCACCCTATTTACGTATGTTATTTGACCTAAATCCAGATTAATTTGTGTACCTTATTACTTCTTCTTACATCAGTATAATCTGTAGCTGACAGTAACCTTGATGCAACACATTTTATAAAACACCCCCCTCCGGCACACAGCAGCCAGGGCTGCAGGGTGAACCGAGGGTGAGAACAAGTGTTTCACAGCTCACAGAGCATCACGGTCTATTAACCACCTCTAAGGCTCACATTCAAACTGTTGTGTGTCCAGTATACCTTTGACCTAATGTGTGTAAGATTAGCTCTAGTAAAACGCCAACCACCTGTCTGCCAGGAAGTCTCTTATTCACAAACTTATGACATCCCGTCACTATTTAACCAGCCTCATTCAACACCTCAGAGGGACCGAATAAAAGAAGGCATGTTTGTTTGTACATGCACCTCTTCTTTCTTCTTGATACCCTTTGTCAAGAAAAAAGAAAAGGCCAATTTGAAATATTTCATATAAGGCATAAAAATGCACTAAAACATCTATAAGGCAATGAAAATGAGAAATCCAACAAAATGTAATAAACTGAATTTAATCAATTAGACAATAACTGCAAATCTATTATAAAACAGTGATGGAAAAGTTCTGTTTTAAGAGTATACTATAGATATTTGTTCATTGTTTTAAGCAGAGCAAAACACTGAACAAATAACAATTGCGAATGTCACACAAGAAGATCAACTATTTTGTGCTTTCTAAACCAGTGATAAACCAGTCAAAGTACAGATCTGCCAACAACCAAAAGGTTTGACCTTTTTAACTGTAGGAAACTTAGGCATCAAATCAGTCATTTGCAATGTAAAGTTGAATATCGTCTGCATAGTTATGATGAAACAAACAAAAAAGGCTCCAGAATCGATCCATGGGGAACTCCACCTGTAATTTGTTTTTGTTTAGTCAGACATGTAGTTACATCGGCAACAAGAAGTCTCTTTCTCGTGACAATAGAAACAGGATTTGAAGCTATTTAAGAACTCCAGTCTGTCTAATAATACTCTTTGGTCAAACCAATATATTGTACATGTACAATATATTCTAGCCTTAAATTGTTAATTGCTAATTCTGCTAGTGTAGATCAGTTTTTTAAAAATATATATGAAGTAATGCTCATCTGCAGAAGCATTCAAACACCTAAATCAAAAACCATTATTGACAATTATTATCTGTCTTTGTCCTTTACTGACTTGAACAGTTATTGATTTTCAATATTCTTATTATTTTTAGGTGTGTTTTACACATTTTCACATATACATGTTTTTTTAAGTGCTTCCTGATTTGTCTTTAAATTTGATCTGTTTGATTCAGTTTCAGCAAAGAAGGAATGATCCATATGAAACCAAACTCAAACAAAAAAAGACTTACTTTTACAGCTGCTGGTATAAAGCAATTGATACAATGACACTTCTACACTGGGGGGAAAAAAAGATGACCTTCTGATGAATGTATCTGGATTTTTATCAACTCAGATAATTGATAATCCAGGTTATGACATTTTGGCACAAGCTTTCCAGCTAGATTTATACACAGGACTTTTAAAAGTACACCTAAAGGGGGCAAGGAAGATTTAAATATAGAGATTATAAATAGAGACAATGATTTTGGGTGTAGAAATGTGTTTGTTATGTTGACGGGTGGTGTGCTGGCCCGGCAGAGAGGCATCCTCCGGCTGTCAGGACCAGCGTGAGCTCTGTTTGACGGCAGGGTGAAGCGTTGGGAGGGAAAGTGGGGACTCTGGTTGTTTGTCAGAAGGTAGTGGCTGTTGTGAGAGCGTTGCGGTCGTGTCCTGCCCGCTCGCTTTAAGAGCAGGGAGGGGCCCTCCCCACTGGAATGCCCAGCTATAAATCTGTGGCGCATTAAAATTAAAGGACCCACATAAAGATAATAGTCATTCGCTTTTCTCTCCCTCTCTTCAATAATAACAGGGTATTACTTAAATAATATTGAGGGCAGGCCAGACCATGAAATTGCTCCGATTTCATTCTCAGGCGCTTTATATTCAGGTGGGGGGGGAGATGACCAATTTACAGGAATTCAGTAGGTTATTTTTTTCCCTCCCCACCAATCCTCTGTTTCTTTCAGGCGACGTGACGGTTTTGGATATTGAGAAAAGGCTGTGCGAATGCTGGAAGAACCAACTGCAGAGAGAGAGAGAGATATTTACCCCTCCCCTGATGAGGACCACACAGCCACAAACATCCCCCATGCAAACTTACTGAGACACTTAATGACTAAATTGAGGGTAACTCATGGAGGGGATTGCGAAACCTACAGTCTGCTGCCCCCCCCCCCCCTCGTTCACAGACCGTCATCATTTCTACTCTTACTCGTGCTGACAGCAGGGACTCTTGGCTCAATCGCCACACACCCGTGCATGCACCGATGGCGGGGCCTGGTCTCCCTCACGCACTAATGATGACAGTTGGCTCCTCCGAAGGTTTATCTTGTCGCTCTCCTCCTTCTCCTGGCCGTCCTCACTCTCCTGTTGCGTCTTTCCTACCGTAGGTTTTTCTCCCTTTAGTGTCTTTTCCTTCTCCTCCCTCCCTCCGCCTCCCTCTCCCCTCAGCTCTAATGCATCAGGACACTAATGAAGTGGGCCTCTGCCAAGCCAACACGACTCCACATCCAAATCAGCCCTGAACTAGTGGATGCCAGGAGCCCCCACGCCTACTCCCACCTTTTTTTTTTTTCCTCCAGCTCCACTCCACTTCTCACTGCTGTCCCTCCCCAGTTTTACACCTTCAGTCCCAGCTGACTGGTTCCCTCCACCTCCTGCTTTTCGACCTCGGCCGTCTGTCTGTCACAGTCTGTAAATCAGTGGCCCGTAGATATTGTCTGTTACAGTCTTGGGGGTTTCTTTGAAACAGGTATTAGTTAAGGTGAGCCTCGTGTACAAATTCCTGGGCGAACATCAGATTTTAATAAATGAATCATTCAAACATCTGGACGCATGAATCTGTGATTAACTGGTGCAATTACAATGGTGCAACAAAAACATTTGGATTCTGGTGCATAATTAGCAGTTTACACTTTCTTACTGTAAGCATTTCCTGAGCTCTCCACTTTGGCAAAATGACTCGTGGTAATCAGTGTCTCCTTACAGCAGGCAGCACCACTCTTTGGGTGTGTGGGAGCATAAAATCCAGGTGATAATCATTAAACTAATCTGCTTTCAGTAAATATGATTTTTAAAAAACTGAACGCAAAAAGTAATGGAGAAGCAGACCCAGATTACCTGCTTGAAGATGAACACACCAGTAACAATAAAACATAACATGAACACCCAAAGCAGCCTGTTCTTAATGCATTTTACTTTTAGTTTGTGTGTTTTTGCTTGTTTCACCATTTCATAACGCTGCGGTGGTTAAAGTGACGAACGTAGCCTCTCTGGCTGCGAAACCACTTTTCGCAGGAGTCAGATGAGTTCTTGCATCGACAAAATTGCAATTGTCAATTTGTTCATACTCAGTGGCTGATGTCAATAGGAGTTTACAGTATATTTGGCCCTTTTTACCCTCACCCCTCCCTGCCTGCCTCTTACTCCTCCCACCTCTGACCATTACGCCTTGGAAGAGGCTGCATGTCACTTCAGAGCAACACAATACAGCCCTGCTCTCCCAAAACCACAAGCGCCGGAGCCCCGCGGCCAGAGCAGCTCTTCTCATGGCATGATTCAATATTCCTGAAAAACTCTCTTCTGTTTCCTCCCCTTTTCTCCCCCCCCATCTCTCCCTCGCCTGGCAGCGCTGCGAGTGCACTGCAGTGAAATGAAAAAGTTTTCTTTTAAACGTAAATCAAGGCAAATTACGGCGCAGAACTATGAAAGAATTATAGAACATGAAAGATTCATCTTCTCCTTAATGAGCTCCGGTCCTCCAGGGCCCCTAACTCTCTCTCTCTCTCTCTCTGTGTGTGTTTTGTTTGGGGGGGGGCAGTGTGTGACCACCAGAGACACCATTAACACAGAGATAAATATGTAATGAAGGAAAAATCACTTTTCTGTTAGTTTTGTGCATGACTTCACGTTTCCTGTTAATCGGCGTGTGTTTTTTATTTTCTCTTTGTCTGTCTGTCTGTCTGTCTGTCTGTCGCTCTTGTATTTTGAATAAGTGTGTGTGTTGATGGATCTCAAGGCTAAAAGGAGTAGATGAGTCACTGCACATTTCCTTTTTTTTGTGAAATAAAAAAACTGAATACACATAATGTTGCTGAGGAGTGTGTGTGTGTGTGTTTGCACGCATATTTTTTTTTTTTCACTCAATCTGTGTGTGGTATTCATTCCATTTATCTGCAATTAAACAATTAAGTTAATTGTGGGTTGCCAAAAAGCCCCAAACTCCACCCTGCAACAGTGAATAAGAGGCCACCGGGATGCACTGGAGGGAGGAGGGGGGGGGGAGCTACTTCCTCCCAAAGCGAATGAAGGAATAATACAACCAAATGTAAAAATATTGCCACAACGATGGAAAGGAGAGACTTTAATAATGAAAAAAGATTTTATGTGGTGTGAGCTTCAGTACATGGCACCACCGATCTGTGTTGACAATAAGACACATATAGAGTATCACCTGGCTTATCCTTTAACATGATAGTTTACTTTAATTCACAATAAGATTTGCCCTCAATATTTAGAAAGCGATCTAAATATGAATTTGTCCCCCCCACGCTGAACACATACGTACATCGGTAGCAAATTGGGGGTTCTTTCACACAAAGACATGAAGATCAAACAACTAAAAAAGCAATTAACGGCGGTCAGCACACGTCAACGCTAACAGGTCTTTTTTTTTTTAACAGCAGACATTAAGCTCAGGTGTTACTATCAACATTAACGAGGGCTCTGCTCTAGTCAAGTGTCCCAGTAAAGCCGTGACAGTGAGCCAGCATGCAAAGTACCAGGACCCTGAAACCGAAGCAGCTGTCATTCATTTTATTAATTACACCTGCGCTTTTCCTGCGGTGACAGAATGTCTTCAGTGAATACATTATTGAATTAAATTACTGTTGTTTTTTTTTTTCTAAAGAGATTTGTTGCCAAGAGGGTCAGGGGTATCTTTGAATTTATTGCACCCCCAGCCTTCAGAGAACCACGTGATCTTTTAAAGGGGCACTCCACTGATTTCTAGCACTGCTCGGCGCGCACACACGTGCATGATGGCTGTTTTGGGAACTTTCCAAACTCTGTGGAAGTAATACCTGATGTTGTCATTGGGAGTTTCTTGCCTTTGGCTTGGAAACTGCCGTTTTAAAAGACACGGGGCGTTGGCCAGGCAGCGGGGGCCTAAAGAAGGCACACTATCCAGTTGCATCGTGGGAAGTAAAGCGTTGACCCGTACAAGGGATTACAGTAAAACTCCGAAATCTCGGCCTCTGCTGTGCCGATTTTGACCCTCCTGTCTTAATCTGCCTCTTTATCCTGAAGAGATGTGTCATGTGAGTTTTTATCGACGTGAGCGATTTGCACCTTTTCTTCTTTTTAACGTGACGCCAGTAAAGCACCTTTCGGATTGAAATGAGACGCAAAGACCGAGGAGGAAGCGTGCAGCGTTTGCACTTCTTCTTCGAGTCTCCTGAGGTCTCCGCCACAGTGAGCGGTCACACACACACGCACACACACACTCTAACATCCCTAGACCAGCAACAGAAATCAATTTAGCAAAAACAATAAAGAAATTATTTATAAGGGCAGACTCTGCCAAATTATCTGTGGGACGCACTTAACTGCTAAGGCCGTATGAACGAGAGCTGTGGAGCCGGCACCAGGACCCTGTCAGTCATGGAGAACTGTGCTGCTGCTGAGGCTACTGACACACACAGACTCTGTGACCCAGTCAGAGATCTCCCACAGCCCCTCCAGCATGCAGAAATGGCTCACGCTACTGTAAATACAGCCCAGTCCAAACGCACACACATCGCTGGTACAGCTACGCCTCAGCGCCACATTCATCTGTGTGTTCTGTCTGTGGTTGCTATAGTTGTTATAGTTTTAGAGATCCTCTTATTGTCCACAACACACAGGAGCGCTCGCGTTGCCAACTATCTGTGTGTGTGTGTGTGTGTGTGTGTGTGTGTGTGTGTGTGTGTGTGTGTGTGTGTGTGTGTGTGTGTGTGTGTGTGTGTGTGTGTGGGAGGTGGGAGAGATGTGTGG
>JAVQJF010044858.1:0-18810 GCA_036023855.1 Gadopsis marmoratus | reverse complement strand
ACCAACTCCAGTGCACATCCCTGTCCTGTCTTGGTCAGGTCAGGATAGACGCACAACCGGGGGCAATGTTAGGGGTTCAGCTGGAATCGGAACACCAACCCCCGGAATGAAAGTCAAATTACAACAGCATAGCTGACTAACTATGGCCGGGTGCAGGGCTTGAACCTTCATCCCCAGGGCCAGGGCTTAAGGGTTAAGCTAACCCTCCATGCCACAGCCACCCATGTGCATTTGTAGAGCAGCCAATAGGAATGTGGCCTCTCTCCGCAAATAAAATGCAACAAACAAAACATAACCACCCCTGATTATTCCTCAACCAAAGTAACAACTTAAAGGAACAAAAGGCTGTCTGTCTCATCTAGACATCTTTAATTTTTTGAGTGTATTTATTTATGTGTAGATATGACGTAGTCTGTCTGATGCAGTGATTTCAAAGGCCAAAATGTAGACTTTAAAAACTTTATGGGACCCACAAGGTTCCAAAACCCATCAGTAGACAGGATGGTCTTTACATGCTTCAATTAAATTAAATTTTATTTATATATAGCGCTCTATCATAACAGAGCTATCTCATAGCACTTGTTAATATAGAGCAAGTCTAGACCAACTCTATATGCATAGACCCAACAATTCCACCATGAGCATGAACTAGGCGACAGCGGCAAGAAAAAACTGCCTTTTAACAGGCAGAAACCTCGAGCAGAACCAGGCTCTGGGTGGGCGGTCATCTACCTCGATCTGCTTCAGTATCCTGGTTTATGCGTATCCCACCAGGCATATCATAATCCAGATATGAGCTTACCCACTTTCCTGAAAAATGGGGCACCAAATTACAGATCGGATCAAAATAAAAAATGTATATTAATGTGTATGTAAATGTATTAATAATCATTTATGTTGCTTCTCTCATCTCTTTGGTAGGATTTCAGTGGTTTTTTTTAGGGTTTGTTCAACCAGCAGTTACATTGTAATTTGATAAATTAAGAAAATAAAATGTGTTCAAAAATGACAATTGCAATGTGAATAATGTGCACTCCATTGTCTATAATATTTTTTACTATTACATGAATGTTTACGGTGTGGTGTTACCAATTCTTAAACTATATAAATATTGGAGTGTGTGTGCGCATGCTTATGTGTCTGTGCACATGCTTATGGACGTTTGACAGGTTGGGTTTTATGCTGCGTGTTATGTTTCTTACACAGGGTTTTGCAAAAGAAACAGGATCTCCAGTTTCTGATAAATCAGTGTCTTTAGAATCCCTGCACACAACACAATCGGCTAGTCAACACTGTCAGTCAACCATCGTGCTCAGTCAACATACAGCCATGTAAAGAGATCCAACCCTGAAAGATGGTCTCTGCCAGGCTGGCCTAGTAGTAACTTACATGCGCCACAAGATGGAAGCAGCTACATTTCAAGCACCAGAAGCGACACAAAATGAGGCTTTGTGCTAAAACATGACCAATTAGTGACATGACCAAAAGTATGAGGCTGAAAGAAAAGAGCTGATACTGAACCTTAAGGAATTAAAGGTGAGATTTGACTTGCAGGATATTTTACAAAGAAGCTCTAGGGAAGGGTGTTATCTACCTTTATTTTGTTATCGTAGCAGAATATAATTTAGTTATAATTTAATTATCATTATTATAACTTATTTTTTATTTTTTTAAATATTATTTATAGAACTAGGGGAATAGTTCGATCCCGGTCCACACTCCACCATAAAACATCAAAGAGAAGAAGAAGAAGGCAGTAGGCAGAAGGAAGAGTCAGGGCTGGGATCTAATGACTGAGACCAGTAAAACGGATTGCGTGTGCGATATCCCCGCCATGCTGACGACAATACTGAACAGCGAGGCAGCAGGGGAGATCGATTGCCGTATTGAATTCCACGTGTGTGTGTCTTAGTGCTCAGGCTGCACGCTGGATCAAGACAATAAGTCACTACTGTTGTCTATAGTTACCTAAGGTATGGTGAGCTAACTCTAATTTTGTTTATTATAGTCAAGAGAGTGGAGCTAGTTTCAGGTTGTGCACACATGTTTACGAAGTACAAAAAAGGAGAAATAAATACTGTTTCATTGTCACTGTGATTACCACAAACTCTCAAAGTTACAGTTTTAACACTGTTCTTTGTTAAGTGCAGTCAGGGAATGAAAGACCGACAAAAATAATTTTGTACTGTCTGGTCCCATCATTCATGACGGGCCACACATATTTACAAACTTTGTGTTGAAAAATAAGTATCATCGCTAGTTTTTCCTTGTTTTTTTTTTTTAGTCCTGCTCATGGTGGGAATTGTTGGGTCTCTTTCCCTCCACACAGACGCAGGAGTTATTGTAAATCTACCAGTAAAACTATCTAGAAGAAGAAGAAGAAGCATTTATTGTCAATTGTGAAGATGCGGGAAACATGCAGGGAGCAGACACTTCAAACACACACAGCATCCCACACTGAAAATCAGTCTATGCCTTTAAAGGCATAACTCTGTTATGATATAGCGCTATATAAATAAATTTGAATTGAATTTAATTGAATTAACCCATCCAGGGGTCCTTTCCTCCCCCGATGACATCCTGAAGCAGTGGCCAGCCATCAGTCCGGCGACCGGGGACCAAGTCCATGGACACTTCGACATGTGGACAGGAGGAGCAGGCTACTTCTTAGTCTGTGATAGTTTTGTGGTGAACGGGGGTTTTGTTTGTGTCATAATGCGAAAATGTATATCATTATCATAATGGCATGATATGATGTTAACCAGAAGGTATCCTCAGTAAATCAAACTGTATTGCACTTGAGGAAAGTGTTCCTTTCATTCAGCTTTTTCTGCTGTGAACTAACTTCTCAGCTAACGCTGTTGTGTGTGTTTGTGTGTTCCTCGAAGTCCGTTGTGGTGTATGTGTGTGTGAATGACTCGGTCGTGTTAGTCACCTGCTGTTCTGTGGTGCGAGTGACATAGCGTTGAATCCATCCGAGCATTTGTTGGTCCTGACTCAGCGCAGAGGCTGACAACCAACATAATCTATCTGCAGGTCTGTCCACTGATTGAACGGCTTCATCAAAAAGATGAAGAGAATGTGTTAAGTATGGAAGTGTATGGTGGATCCTGTGAATGTGGTGACTGGACTGAAGGTTGATAGAAGAACAATAACATAGCATTAATACAGACTTTAGAGAATCCCAGTTTTCAAGGCGGATACACAGAAGGTTCACATCAACTTGAATTCAAGAGTTTTGAATTATAAGATTCTGGGTAGAGTATCACTTTGAGATATTAAAGCTATATATGAGATATTGAACGTTATTTTAGCAGCAAAAAAATGTTTGCTATGCTAAAAATGCCTGCTAAAGATATAATGTACTGGCATCCTGATTAGGGAATGCCATCACACTCCCTCTGTGTTGTACTCCTAGCTTACACCCCTTGCATTTTACAATTACAGTTCTCTAAATTTATAAAATATATACATTAAAATAATGTGCCCTACTTTTAAATTAAGGTCAGAAATATGCATTTAACCTTAAGAGTCAATTTGGGAGTAAAACTTCTATGAAATTAAAAAAAACATTTATCAACTCATCTGAAAGGTGAAGGAGGAACCTTTAAAAGTAATGATCTCAAACACACAGATTAACCCTGCATCTGCCTCATTGTCCATTCCGCAAAACGTCAGACATTTTCTCAGTGACATATTGTTGTTCTGTAAAAATGTTTATTTCCAGCTTCTTGACACTGACATACCCATCATCCTGTTCCTCAGCCTGTTGATTGTGTTGTGCATTGACCTCTAGGTGTCCATCTTTGCTCATGACATACCATCAGGACATCCTGACTGAATCCAGCACCAATACAATCTAAACTGCCATTCGAGCATGGTTACATTTTTGGAACCATGCTATAAAGTAGGAGTGTTTACAGACGAATCCAGTTATTAACTCTGTGGGAGTTGTGTTCTTCACTCATATATACTCTTGTTCTGATCCAATGCAAACACATTCAGTGTATGGACAAAGTGTCCACTTGTATTATTTGTTTCTTATTACTGCACCTGTACTTAGCCAATCTGTATGACTGGTTTATGACTAAGTTGCCATAAGGAGTGCGGGATTGTGGGATTTTAACGATACATGGAAACCCGTGCTAATGATGTCTCAGACTTTAAATTTAAAGTATTACTTTAAATGTACTTTATATTTGACATATGTTACGACTACTGCCTGTTAAAGTGGATGTTTACACTTGTTGTTTTGTTATTATTAAATAATTGTTCTGCTTTAATTTTTCCATCTTTTTCTCTCTTCTTTTAAATGTTAGTTATTATTATTATTACTGCCCAAACTGTCTGTTAAACATCCACCTAACATCCTGCTTCATCTTTGACCTACTGTACTTACTGTAGTTGTTATCCTCTGCAATGAGGGATTTAACAGACCTTTCGTGTGTGCTCACTGTCAGGCTGACCTCCTAAGTGGTTGGATAAACTGTTGTTAACAACCTGTCTGATCATCTGATTTCATGTTGCCATAACTGATAGAAAGGATGGATTGAATCATTCTTAGGCAGCAGCAATGGTAGCAGCAGCGGTAGCTGTACCCTCTACATGTATTGTAAGTAAGTAGTTGTTACTCAGGGAAAAGTGATTGTTGATATTTTTGTGTGTGTGTGTATAAAGACTAGTATATCACTGCAGCTCCTCTACCTCTCTTTTTTCTCTCATCTTCTCTTTCTTAGCATGTAGGCTGAAACCCTTACATAGACTACACTGTCATGGCTCTAGGTGTCATCCAGCCAATTATGGCAATTCTCAGACCACCCCTGGAGTCCCCCCAGGTAAGACCTCAAACTAGATTTCTCCATGACCTGCCCATCACTGTCGCAAATAAGTGGCTCATTATGCAGTCCTGCGAGAAGCGACGTTAGGATTTTTAAATTCATCCACATCAGCTGAAACAATACCAGGTTCTGTGTCTTTGCATCTGCAGGAGGATCATATTCAGCTGGATGCACTTTACAGCAGGAGGTGTTGGCCAGATACTCGCTGGTAAGACTTTTTCTGGAGGAATTGCATGTGATTCCTGTAAGCTGCTGCACCTCAAAGTGTTTAAGATGACATGAAGACTTGTTTGCCATGATCTGTTACAAATCCATGAAGTATATGAGGCCAAAATTCAATTGTTTGGAATGACAGTCTTGCTGATTTAATCCCAGTAACCCACCCAGGGCTCCTAAACCTGACACTGTACATCAGGAATCACGGTTACATTTACAATGATTTTTGGAGAGGGTCTAATCGTTCAGGGTGTATTTACTGTAAGAATTAATTATGCACAATTAAATGTAAATCCCGTATAGCCAGTGAGGTACACCTACTTGTGAAATGCCACCTTTTGACTTCCCTACCCTGTCTGTGGCTCTCAGCTACAAGGCCATTGGTTTCTACTAGATGTACATCTTTAAAAAGAGCTCACAAATGTATAGTTTCATTTGAAGAAAAGGCTCAAATTTCCTAAAACAGCTGGCCACTGTAGCTTTTATCAAATGTTACTCAAACAGGAGGACATAGTGCAATTGTTGGGGACAATTTTCAGCTGTGGATTAATCCACACATGCTCTAGTGAGTATTTAGGGCAGCAGGACCGTGTATGTGGCATTGAGTCAAAATAAACTACAGTGTGTGTGTGTGTGTTCATGGCAATGAAGGAATGCCACCCAGTGTAAAAGAGTGGCTCACTGATGTGTTTCTAATATTTTATGGACAACAATGGCACTCTATGACACAGAGGAAGAAGATGTCAGGCTTTGGATGCACACATATTCCTTGTTGGTTTGTCTTGTTGGTTTGCACATGGGATTTGTTGATAAGAAGAATAGGGAATATCACTGAACTTGCCTTTAAAGTCATTTTGGCATATTTTTGAGTTTTTATGCCATGATACATTTAGATGATGGTTCATGCTTTGGAATTAAATGTTATGTATATTTACATATTGTATATTTTTAAATTAGTTGCATGAAGCAGTTTTCAAATGTGCACAGTGTAGCGCGATGTATAATGTATCCCATGACCTAAATGCTTTTCTTCCACCCTGACTGAAATTGAAATTCAAGATCAAACACTATTCCACTCTCCCTCTGAGCAGTGTGTGTGTCCCTGGGTGCTGCAAAGCAGGCTCTGCGGTTACCCAGTCCCTGCTCCCTCACAGTGCTGACTGGATGGATGCTGTGGATCATGCTGGCAGACCTGCTGCTACTAATCCACTCCTGCAGACTTGGGAGTATAGGTACAACAGGCCAATATTGGTGTATGATGTCAGACTGTAAAATGAAGCACAAACGAATTGGGGCGACAGAATTGCATCGCTCCAGTGCACTGTTCAAAATATGCCTTTAATTTTCTATCCTGTTATCTGTGGATTCGTTCTTAATGCCTGCTGCCTGCAGAGAAGAAATCAATAGTTCTGTTCCAACACATTATAACTAAACCCAAAAATTGTTATGGCGTGTGTATGTGTGCATTTGTGTGTCGGAGGTGGGTGTATTTATGTGGGTGTGTGTAAATGTGAATGCTAAATACCTTGGAAATGTCAACCCTCTGTACTAGTCTTCTAATTACAGACCTAATATGAACTCTCAATCATTTAAGAGGAGAGCAGTGGAAGATGGTGTTCTTTCACCATGCAGTGAGGCACGAATAGAATAGGAGTTTCTACATTCCTAAAATAGATTTATTTGAACTAAGACTATATGTACCATTTTGTAATATTCTGTTCTCTACTCAACAAACATAATCTGTCTTAATATTGCACATGTATCCACAGGAAACAGCAACAGTGAAAAGAAAAAGAACGCTTTGATTGCTCGGTTAGAGAGGAAGCAGCATGGGGGGGACACTTGAAATGGCTCCATTTTTGCTTGCTTTTTTAATCTTCTTTTATATCTCTTCCTATCCTTATTGATTTTCCAAAGCAATTTCTTCCAGATTTACAAAGTCAAGAAGATGGTGTAAGTAGTCTTCCTAATGAAAATACAGGGTTCCTGGCTACATTTGTAAAAGGTATTGCAAGTGTATAATGATCACAAATGATCATCAATGGTAATGTCTTGGACTTCACATTATATTTTTGTTATTCAAGGATACTTTTTCACTGTTCATATTAGTTGGTGCAAATAGTTCATTTAAAAAAATGAATGCTTTTTCAGCCCTAGTGTAACATGTGTGCGTATGTAGTTGCAATATCCAAATCTATTCTTAAATAATTAAATATGGTTTTGGCAATGGGTTGAATTAATTAAAGGATTAATTATTATTAATTTTGTGGTTTTGTCCATCATCCTTACCCCTACACCTGTACATAGTGACTGACAAACTGTATTTGACACATTTAAATCAAGTCCAACATGACAAAAATCAAACTTATTTGCCAAACGTATTTGCTATAGAGAAAACAAAGGTGAACAATAAAAGTATTACCCAAACTGTTAAAACTGTTTAAACATCATCAAAATTTACAGCAGGCCAGCAGCCAGGCCATGGCTACAATTCCACATATATGAAGACGTTTCCCATAAAAATAAATGATGAACACATGCAGGTAAAGCAACTGAAATAACATTTGTCTAATAAACTTTGCCTGTATTTTCCCTACAATTCTTGCCAAATTACATTGGTCTTCCCAGGAAACTTTCAAAAATGATTAGGAAATAACAGAGCCTTAAAATACGCATTACCATAAATCCTAAGATTATTTGTGACCCCTTGACCTTTCATCTAGCACCACCATCAGGTCAAACTTTCCACTTTAGCATACTATAGTATTTAAAATATCCAGACTATCCTAGAGTTAGCTATGGATGTTTATGGTCCAAGAGGATCGAAGAGGAATCATAATGTTTTTAAAGGGTCTTCTGATCTTTTCCCTAGCACCACCATCAGACCTTGTACACAAAAATATCTAATATCTAGGCCAGATACTTTTGAAATTTACTGAGCACATTTAATGTATACTCCCCAGAGAGAAGAACCTTTTGCATTTTGGATGATTCAGCAACTTTCCTCCAGTGCCACCCTCAGGCTAAAGTGGCATCTTTGCACACAAGTATTCTCATAATAGGCAGAGCACGTTCATGTACTAAAGCAAATAAAGTTAGCAAACATTCTTCATATACATCTTTTATTGTTGCACACACTAATCTCTCCAATAATTGCATGATGAATACAAAGCCCCTGCCCATTTTGTCATAAAGAGCCCTATAAGCCCCAAAAAGCCATGACAAGGGTTTTCACAAAATGTTTAAACATCAGCAAGTAATCCTTGAGATTTGTAAGCTTTAACAATGTGCCTTGTAACAATGTAATTGTAACTTTAACAACGAAGCATACAAACATGAAATGTAAAACAATGCTGTTTAAGGTCATTTAAAATCTAAGGTCAGGAAAGTCAGAGTTCAGAGTAGCTGGAAATATCAAGGCTTTGTAACTAAGGATACACATTTCTGTATTAAATTCAGCAGATACCAGTGTTTATATTTAGGAAAATCCCTTTTGTAAATGTCTTGGTATGTGGTCATGACATTCACAATAAAACGAACCACAAAGAAACGTCCTTTAAAATACCCTGTTACATATGAATCGAAAGACTCAGAATTTTGATTGAACATTAACAAGAAGTTTACTTGAGAACACTGTAGCTTCAGTCTATATAAGTGAACATTCATCTATAGTGCTATTGTATAAAGAATAAAATGCTTCCACTTGTGGAAACCTATTTCATGATTTGGATTTTCCAAAGCACTGAGATTTCAGACAATGGATATCCACTTTCCACGTGTCATTGGTCCTCCAGAACACTGTGAAAGCACTGTTCACAAATACCTGCACTTATTGGATTGTCCTACATTAGGTCATATAAAATAATGTGGAGCAAGTTAAGGCAGACAACTCAAATGGTTCTGTGTCCTGAAGTATCACTCAGGGAGTGACAAGACTCAAAAATGAAATGCGTATTAATATTTATTCTCACTCAAATCTTGACATTCTATATGAGTTCACTATCTGAGTGAACTATTTTTTTCAAGTGAACACTATTAGTGTAATATATTTTGTGTATTGTGCTGATTTATGTTCATCTATCTCACCCTGAAATTTAATTTGGAGCAAAAAAGCATAGTATGAAAATACAATAATATACACTGAGCAATGTATCATTTGCTTTATCAAGACATACAATAACATCAAAATATTTTTTTTCAAATCTGATTCACATTTATAATGTCAAGAAGAGTTTATGTGTCTAACACTCAGGCATCTCAGCAAAAAACCTTGCAAATACTTTCAGTTTACAGCCAGCAAATTAGGATATTTTATATAAAGGATAGGTTCACATTTTTTCAAGTCTATCTTAATATAATAGTCACATGTCAGATGTATGTTAAAAGAAACTCGCTGTCATCATTCCTCCAGTCCACACTGGCTATGAAGTAATCTCTTCTGCATTCATCAACCTAACCTGTTTCACCTAACCTGTTTTCAGTGAAAATTTATTATAAACCCACTGACCCAGCTAGAGACTAGCTAGTGAACATAGTGGAGCATCTAGCAGCTAAAGAGACATATTTTTATTAGTTAATGGAGACCAAACTAGAGCTAAAACTAGGGTGAATATTGGACTTCAGGTGCATATAAACCCAAATCCAAATAATCACTTTTTAAGGTGAAAAGAAAATGCAGCTTTAATCTCAAACAAGTCATATTTGTGGCATCAGACCATAACCTAACAATAACATAAATTAAGCCCTATTTCCAACCTTGGAGGGCAGCACTGCAGAAAACACTGTTCAAAGGGGAAACAGACTTCAACACAAGACAATGATACAACACTACATTCAGTATTATATTAGAAATAAGCCTACACTCGACAGTCTTGGTTTGTCTAACTCACACTGATCAAGCCTCTTATTAGTTTCAGCTGAATTTTCTGATTACAGCAACCAATAACTATATCAGTGTACAAATGGCATGTGAGTGCCGTATTAAGATGGCCTCATCCTTTATTACTATCCTTGTAAATAAGGTCCAAATCAGGACTCAGACAATAATACTTTTTAAAATCTTTGAACAGTTCTTCAATAGGCAATGGGAAATCTACAAGGAGGCATGCAGTTATTGAAAATTATTGCATGACACATAAACTAATAACATGGATTTGCCTCTTATCTTTGATACCCGCACTGATCAGAGAGGATTATCCTATTTATACCATTTCCACTTGCCATAGTACAAAATTGTAGTATTGTTTATTTGTAATTTGGTTTAAATGGACTGTAAATGTGTGTTGGCACTGTCTTTGTCAGTGTTGTCAAACGTCTGTCTAATCTCGTAAGAGCTGAAACCAGCAGCCTTTAAGCTATGGTTGTTGATTCAGGAGGGATGAGGACATGTCAGCGCCATGTGGGTATCTGAAAATAAAGCATACCCTTTGGCGAGAATCAAGTGTTATCTATGTCCATAGTACGATATAATACTGTGCGTATCAGTTCTCTATGTCCAAACTAATGTGGCCACAAACATTCTCATTGTCTTGCTAGTTTTGCCCAAAGCATCACAGAAGCAGAGAGTTTAGGTTATGTTACAACATGAAACAAATAACTGCAAAGCTGAATCTAACTTGAATGAGTATAACACTGACAATCCACTATATGGCAAACTCTTGTATGTTCCTCTTCAGTCATTTTTTGTAAACTCGCCCGCCTCCCAGCGCAGAGCCATGGCACTCTTGCGTCTTCCTCCTGTGTAGACCTCTGGAAACTGAAAAGACAGTTGATTGTTTACCTGCTTTCAAAGCACTTCCTCCACCTCCTCGTCCACCCCCACCTCATTCACTTCCACCTCCTCTCTCAGGTTATTAGACTGAAGGTGGAATAAGCAAATGAGTTTTAATATTGCTGTTCAGTTACGAAGCTACATTTTTCCACAATCCTTCTTTTTGTACATTTTAAGACAGAGTACACTCAATATATGCATACAAATGTAAATGATAAATACTTGTAATGCTAACATGTTTTAATAGGTATAATACAAAACATAGAGCATATTAAATTATTCTTATTCATAAGATTTTGAAAAAGAAAATGTTTGAGCAGGAGCTTACTCTGTGATCACAGGATAAAGCACTTCGATCCATCCTGTAAGCTGTTTTCATTGGTGATGATGGGGACGACTTGCACTTCACTGGTACATCATCAACTAATAACAAAGAACAAATATCAACATTAACTTAAAGGTATACACACAAAGAAGAAGAATGTAGAAAAAAGTATGCATTGTTCTGTCATCAGTATTTTGCAGACGTACCTGAATTGTCAAATGCCAAAGTGTCCATGTGATTTGACGTCCTTCCTGTATTGAACCTGTCTTTGCCATACATATTTGCCCTTTCTTTTTTCAGCTCATCCTCCCTCTGCTTCACCATCTTAATCTCTTCATCCACCAGTGATATTGTGCTTCTTGAACGCAGCTTGAAAAACGGATTGTTCAGGAAAATCTTTTCCTGAGGCTGGTCACAGGATTTGTTGAGGGAGAACTCAGAGGCACTGCGAATAATCAGATTGGTTGTCTCTAGGATGATGAGGTTGGAGCTGTTGTCCTCGGAGCGCCACTCACCAGACCGAGCTGCCACTTTGTCTTTGCCATGTCTGGGGCTGGAGGTAAAATCATTGCTAGGGTCAAGAATGATAACGTTGTTTGAAACTTGTGGCTCCTTAGTTGGTGAGGAGGTGATGATGAACGATGGCGTGAGTGGAGTGCTTATGGATCTGGGGAAACTTCGTGATGGAGTTGATTTGCCTATCTTGGAGAGGCCCCTCTCTCTCCTGAAGTTTTCCTCCCTCTCCATTGATATGCGAATCTCTCTTTCAACTGGTGTTTCTGGATCATCGTAAGGAGACCTGTAACTGGAATCATCCAGGCCGGAATCCTCTGAGCAAGGACTGAATTGGGTGTGAGGATAATCCCCAACAAGATTTAAGTTCTCCAGATCATGTGCTTTCTTCTGGGTTCTTTCAATGTTGCGGACTGGTGTGTACATGAAGCTGTGGCTGCCATGGAAGCTGGGCTGCTTTGTTGTAGGTAAGACAATCTTGTTCGTGGTTTGCTCCTCCATTTCCCTCCACTGTTTACGAGCAAGCTGAAAGTCCACATGCTCTGTACTAACATTCTCGCTCTTGGTCTCCTGTATCACACAGAAGTCTTTAGGTAGCTTCTTGTTTGGATCTGCTTGAATCTGTTGTTGGGTGGAGTGGTTATGATAGGCATCTCTGCCATTTTCACTCTCATCTTCAGAGATTTTGGACAGACCTTGAAGGCCTAAAGGATTATATTTAACCTCTTGCGGAGGGGTGGGAAAGGAAATACTATCCTCAGGTTGTTCCAGAACTTCTTCCACTTGTGGAACCTCAAAACAGACATCTTCAAAGTTGCTGTTGTCTTGTTCTTCAAAGTCTGTTACCTCAACTTTCTGCACAAAGAGCTCTTGGGCACTCAGCTGAAGACTATCCAAATATGAGTCATCGTCTTCTCTATTTATAGAAGATGAAAATATTGTTCTCCATTTCTCGTCTGTCTCACTATCTGAAGAAACCGCTGCAATCTCAACTCTCAGGCATTCTTCCATTTCTTCAGGGTCAAGGTCATGGCAGGACTCATTGGACACTTCTGACATTGCCTCTTCTCGAATGAACTGCTCCAATATTGACTCCTCTGTGATGGGTGGTTCAAATAGGATGTTATGGGCTTCTGGGTCTTCCTCTATCTCTATTGCCAGATTTTCATAGGCATCATCCTCAGGATTAACCTTATTATCCTCCGCCTCAAGCTCTGGCTCTGGCTCAGGGTATAACTCTAGCTCAGGGTATTGCCCTGGCTGAGAATACTGGTCTGCTTCAGGGTCTTGTTCTGGCTCAGGATAGTACCCCAGCTCAAGGTCTTCTTGCATCTCAGGGTATTGCTCTATTTCAGGATCTTGTTCTGGTTCTGGGTATGGTTCTGGTTCAGGTTCAGGTTCAGGTTCAGGTTCAGGGTCTTGCTCTGGCTCTGGGTAGGGCTTCAGCTCAGGATCTTGTTCTTGCTCAGTATCTTGTTCTGGTATGTCCTGCCTCCTACAATGGGCCTCATTTTCATAAACACTGTCAGCACTGGAAAGTGTGTCGGACACAGATGATGTGATTGACTCATTCCTGTTGAGCTCGTCATGCCCCAGTTCTAATATCAAAGCTTCCTTTTGATCCTGACAAGGCATTGCAGTGCAAACACTAGCTTCAGAGCAGTCAGGCTTATAAATCTCAATTGTGTCGGTTGGCAGGTCAGTTAATAACTTGTCAAGCATCACTTTTTCCCTTGGAGAATCTGATGAGCCTGTCTCTAAACAAACTTGCTCATCATCTGCACTGAAATTCTTTCCCTGTTCAGGTGAATCATCCACAGCGACCTCCACTTCACAGTCCATCGCCAGCTCTGATTGTTCAGTGGTTTCCATGGTGACGGAGAAGGAGTTGTGATTCTCAGTTGTGCTGCAACCTTCGTTCAGTTCTTTTGCATCTGTCTCTCTATCCACCAAGGTAGCTTTCTGAGAAAAGAGAGAATAAGGAAAACAGACCTTCATTTTCTGGGAGGAAGGAAGGGTATTATTAGTTTGTACCTTTGCTAAATGCACATCTAAGTTGGGCACTTCTTTAGGAATCAATAACAGTGTTCTCAAAGTATCCTTACTTCACCCTGTCAATATTTGCAGTTTCTTTAACCTTGTCTCCTCTCAGTGTCTCCCTGTACTTAAAATTTCCCTAATGACAAGTACATTCTTTGAATCTGCCTGTGTGACATCCCCTTGAAAAAACAGCATACATTGTCATGTAAACATATAGAAGCTGAGGAATTTTCAGCAACTGAATAATAAGCCAGGACTATCATTTGGACATATTGTGCATATTGTGCTCTATGTATCAGCACAAAGGTGGTGGTGTGTGTAGGTGTGTGTGTGTTTGTGTATTGCTGTGCTGAGTGACAGTTTCCCTAAGTGGGTTATGTACAGAAAGACAGGAAGCACATCAAAAGCAGCTGAATCAGATGAAATATCATCCCTGCAAGATGATTAACTGAGCTCCACAATACCTGTGTTCACACATGCACACACATACTCTCAGACATTTAGATTACTATTACTAGTCACTGTAAGGGCCATGACTGGCTAAATTAATTTCCTGACTTTTAGACTTTACGACACTAACTCCTCCCAGCACAAGATAAGATAAGATAAGATAAGATACTCCTTTCTTAGTCCCTCAGTGGAGAAATTGCAGTGTTACAGCAGCAAAGGTGATAGTGCAAAACAGAGCAACAGCAGTAAATAAGTATAGCATGCAAACGAAAAATAGAAGGCAAAATTATGTGTATATTTACAAAAGCTACAGATTTCAGCAAAATATAAAATTCATTACACATTTTATCTGAGCACAACAGTTAAAATGGGGGATTTGCTGTGCTGCTGGCTGCTATAATAAAATCAGAAAATGTGTGTTTAATCTTAAAGCAGAGGTTGCGTCAGTATAATGTCACTGCACCAACATGGCAGTGTCACAGTTCCAATGAATTTACAGCATCCATAGGCAGCGATTACAGTGTGATACCTCCTGCAAAAGCCAACTTTCGTTTGTGTTTTATTTATGGGTAAATAGGCTTTTAGTCTTTTCTTAATTTCACAATGACCCCTCAAGGAGGTATATGGAATTACAAAGGTAAGAACATAAAAAGAGGAAGAGCTATTTGTTTCAAATTTAACAGTATTTGGACTAATACTAATCTTATAGTTTGATTAATCTTGTGTTTTCATCATCATACCAAGGACAATCTAAAGTGTAATTATACGTATTCTTTAAAGTGGCTTTAAAGAATGAAGCTGGCATTACTCTAGATATTTCTTATTCTCACAATTCCCATGAAAAGACCCAAACCAACAATGTGTTAGTCTGTCTCTCAATACTTTCTGACTTCCCCATACCGTCTGTGGCTCTCCACTCCAAGCCCATTGGTTCTTACTGAAGCTGTAAATCTGTAAAACCTGTAATTTTCTTCTTTCATTTGAAATACAAAGGCTCAGTAATTTCCTAAATCAGCGGGGCACTGTAGTTTTTAACAAGCATGACTTTAGCAGGAGACAAAACTGCCTTTTTGGGATGATACATTCAGTGTTTTGAATCTTTTGAGGTGTATCACGTGATGGCATTTCTCAAAAGTCATCAGAACATACTCTGTTATCAACATTCCAATATTGTTGTTATTTTAAATAGTTTATATATTTTTAAATATATTTAATAGCACATTTATCTTAATATGTTCTTCAAATGATCAACCAGCCATCCTGTGTTCTAGAAATTAAATGTACATTGTACTAAATTGTTTTCCCAATTATCTTGGGCTGACATACATAAACGCTGCCTAGATAATCCTCAGAGGCAACGGTTTTCTGAGTAAATTAAGAGTTACATTGATGTACAGCACCAAGGTGGCAGGGAGGTGGTTACAGTGAGGTAGGCGGGGTGGATGGTAGGTATGCAAAGGGAAGTCCAGGATTCACATCCAGACTGCGTCTGTGGTAAGTTTAAGTCAACAAAAGCACTTTGGTTAAGGTTAAGGAACAGGCAATCATGGTTTTGGTTAAATGTTAATAAACAGGTTGTGTCTCATTGTGACTGCAGACCTTTTCTATATTAAACCAGACCACAAACATGCCCTAACCTTAAGTGTTGCCTGTGCCTAAGCATAGCCACATATTTTTTAATAATGCTTTAGTCACAATGGGACCTTATTGTATCGCAAGACTGGATATTTTGGTGGAATACAAATAAACATTGTACTGATATATTAAGTGTCAACATTTTTGAGGGACATGTTAATTAACAACATTTCCTTATTTCATTAATAGACGACTAATCCGGCATTACATTTCCTACATATGTTTCACATAAACATAATTTGTAGAAGACAGGGTTGCAGCCAGGGTACCCAAAGTAGGTCTGTGAGAAGATGACTGACTAGAATGTGAATGAAAGTGAAAGCCAAATGATGACCACAGTATCTGCTCAAATCTATTTCTACACCAGCATCATCCCTGTTGCCTAAACATTACGTTCACATATTTTTACATTAAAAAACAAGGAGACTTTATATTGAACGTATCTGCAAACTGTTCATTGCCAACACATGGTTATAGTTATGATTAGGAAGCTCAACACACTTGTTTAAGTGCTTTAGTACACTTTTAGTACATGGAACATACAGTAGGACATGAACCATGGCCTGCGTTGTCAAAGCCCTGTTTTTGCGGTGTTCATATGTTAACCAAATAAAATCTGTTTCTGACTGTAGAAAGTGCCCAGTGACTCAATTCCGTATGCAGAGAATGTGAGGACTGGGTATTTATACAATGCAACAAGTCTACATATTGTTTTGGATATTGGCTTATTTATTGTAATTAAATGGGTGGTTGGGACCTGAGGCATTCATGGCTAATAGGGATTACCCATTGGGAAGTCATGCTGGTGGGTGACCATATCAGGAGAGGAGTTATCGTCATTCAATTAAGATAAGTAGAGCAATAGATGCATTCTTAGCAGTTAGCAGTGAGTTTTATTTGCTAAACCTGTTTCGGTTCTTATATTTGGTGTTTCCTGACAGACTGTAGCTTAAGGGTTAAGATGCTGACAATGAACTTCCCTGCTTCACCATGTGACTCAGCCGTCTGGGCTAACTGGCACTAGGAGATGGAATGTTAAATGCCTGCATAATAACTTTCAACCTTTGATATTGTTTTTCTCTTGGTCCATGCTAGATGGGACAGTTTGGTTATCCTTTCATGTTTGGTGATGAGGTGGTTGTTTTTGTTTTAAACTGATACATGGTGACGTGACAGTCTATGCCCTGGCTTTATATATGGATACATGGATATATGAATATGGATATGGCACCCCTTGGAAACGCAGTGCCTATGCCCTGAACAAACCATAGCAGTGACGGAAAGCTTGTATGCAATTAGCCATGACCTCAACATTAATAATATGATTGAGTGTTGCCATATTTAGTTTTCTGCACCCTAGTGCACATTATACTAGCGAGTACGTGAGTCACAACCATTTGCCTATACATTCACGTTGTAAAAATCATGTCTAGAAATACAGAAAGGTGGGATATGACCATTCTGATGATTTGCATTATGGATACAACAGTGAAGTCTGCAAATGATATGACAGATTCTCTGTGAGGGACTGGTTGACTAACTACACAGATAATTGTCTGAAGGACTGTCTCTGTGAAGTTCTGGGCTAAATATCAAATATTCTTTGATCAACACCAAAATCTGGGCCTTGGTAGTTTGTGCCAGTGTTACTGTCCCACCTATGGAAGGCTTTAGTTGAATCCACCTCACCCTGTAGCTGATGTCATGTGCTCCTGCTGCCACGTGTCAGACCAGCAGCTTACCGGGGCCTGCTCTTTTCACTCAAAAGCTCAGAGTATTTAACATTATACCCACGGCTGCTGACTCCAATCATCAAATGCTGCCAGCGCCCATAAACTCTCCACCAAGTTCCTAATCCTTCTGCCTTCCTCTTTCTCCTCATCTGCCTTTGGATCAGCCACAGTAGGCACATTCCTTTCATCAGTCCCGCTGCTGCATAATGTGACCAAGCAGAGAGTCTCACCAGAGACTGGCAACAGAGCTGCAGTGGCTGTTGTGACAATGTTGTTCGAATCGCCCACAAATAAATATAATCATCTTAGTGTGTGAATTACTCCAGCAGGATGTAACAGTACAGGATGTACTGCTCTCTCCACAGACTGACTTGGCCGTGTTACAGCAGCACCAAGCAATGTATGAATGCAAGAAAAACACCCATCGTTTCAGCTTTTTTCAGTGTTCATCTCACTACTAATTTTCATAATTCTGGAGCTAGTTTTCTTACTGGTAAATGCATAGAACATTCAGATTCCTAGAAATTATATATTATATACTTCATTTTTTTCTTCTTGATACATTTTGGAAGAAACCTGGGCAGCAACAAAAAGTTGAGGAAAGACATTTGTCATTGGGACAAATGTCAAAGACAAGTCATTGGGACTCCTAAAAGAACAGTGTTGTAGTCTCTTCTTTTGTGAGGAGTTTTCATACAGGTTTTCTAACTCTGATTCACCAAACTCTCTTTGGTTTGGTGAAGGCAGGCGGGAAGACCAGAGACAGAAGAAACAGTAGCAAGCACAGTATGAATCAATGAAGAACAAAGGAAGGGAACCAGAACTAAAAAGACAAGACAAGCATACTTTTCAAAATCAAAGAGGATACGCGGACAATAACAATCGGGTGTAACAGGAATGGTTTGACATTAAGTTATTACTACTGTAAAGATGTTTTTCGTTAAGAGGAAGAGGAAGCAGCTGAGTGAGAGAATTTTATTACCAATACTGAACTGTACAAGTTGCTGTTTTGAAATATGCCAATAAAAATAATAAAATCTCTCAGTAAACTATCAGCTATGATAAAAACATAGCGAAGAGAATAATCATTTTACAACAAGTTTGTCTAGTAAAGTATTTTATTTGACCATTATTATTATTATTTTGCGATCAAATGTTTATGGCAAATCTAGACAGACCTAGCAGGAAGGCGCCAGGACACAGGAGTATTTCTTTTAAAAAAAACAGGGTTTTTATTCGCCCAAACTATTATCTAAATGATTTACAAAAACAAACAATGAATCTGGGCCC
>JAVQJF010044853.1:0-31964 GCA_036023855.1 Gadopsis marmoratus | reverse complement strand
AAACGGTGACATTATAAGGCCATTTAATCAACATTCACAAAAACAAATTTGAAAATGAGCGTGTTTTTTCAGTATTTCAAAGACCAAGATGTCCGTTCCCACAATGCATCAGTCATGTTAGTCTGGTAATGACGATTCAAACTGTGATCCTTAAACTCAGCATCTGTCCTCCGCAAACTCAGCGCACAACTTTACCTTTAACTTAACGAGTAAATAAACATTTAGAAGTTCGCGTTTTGTTCAAAATTCTACATTCTGTATCAAGCTTTCTTTTTTAACGTGAGCTGACATGTTTGGGGGCTAACAGCTGACTCACGTCTCTTGTAAACAGCTGTACGGTCAGCCCACGGTGAAGGCGCAAACGGCCGCAGCCACGCCCACAAGCGCGGACGTGCGTGCATTTGAAAAGACGGCAGACGCCTTCAAAATAAAAGCAACGCTCACTTGTGTTGCGTGAATGATGAACACTTTTTTGTTTGATTGCTAATTTTGACCTCTCGCGGGCCGGTCAGGGACAGCCAGAGGGCCGGATGTGGCCCGCGGGCCGTACAATGCCCAGGTCTGTGTAGTCTATAGCATGGCCTGAACTCAGTTTTAGGTCCCAAAAAGGTCAAAATATTTGTTGTATAGGTTAATAGCTGTTACACAAAGTCTTCTCTAACACATTTACATTTTCTATTATGTTTTCAGATAACAATCATTCGGAACATAGAGCTTCTGTCAGTCTCTGTTGCCTGCATCACATCTGTGAGTGATCCAATAATATATGCTGCAGTCAACCCTCAGTTTCGGACAGAGTTTTATAGGCTTAAAAACAAGGTTACATCCATATTCAATAAGAAATGATAACATATCCATTTCTGTCGGCCTTTGAGTCACACTCGAACAAATGACCATATTCAATATTCACTGTGTAGCTGAATATTAAAATGGTTAACATTTGTCTCATCGTTGTTCAAATATTAACCGAATTAAACCCCAGCCGTCAAAGTGTGAATTTTTATTTGGGCATAGGAGGCCTATTATTTTATATGCTGCTGCGTTATCTTAGATTTTATGCTGGCTGACTTCTCAGCAGTTACTAACCGCAGCAGAGCAGAGGTGCTGCATGCTGTGAGAAGCAGCTTGGACCGACACAATCAGCTCAGCAGGAAGACGCTGCTGAGCTCTCTGCCAACCAATCACTGAGGCCTGCTTGTCTGTCTCCAGAGACCCTGCAGTCAGGACCCACCGCTGGGCCAGTCAGGTCCTCACATGTCCTCCAGCAGCACCTACTTATTAACCCCTCCTGTTTTAAGTGATGCTCTGTGAGTAATCAGGCAAAACGTTATGAAATCCATCTAATTGTGTTGTAGTAAAAAAATTAAATAAAAGATAGAAAAAAAAGACATGGGTCTTAAATGGATGTTTCAGTAGAGCTACAGAATTTATTCTATCCACTGCACCAAATGCACAATGTGTGATTATTTGTCCCTTCTCCTTACCCCTTATATATGTACTCCATGACAAGATTTGTATTTCAATAAAAGCAAAGTGTTGCAGAATTTACATCAAAACATACCAGCCTCGTCGTGTTTCCTTCCATCATCTCATTTTTACTGACAAACCTCCAACAAGAAGCAGAGACATACTTTTAATAAAACAGAATTCTGCAATGACAGCATGCAAATCCTTAAATTCAACCAGTTAACAGACAGAAATAGTATGCCAACACTGTCAACTAAATCTAGAAATAAGAAGAGCCAACTTCAAATGCAGTTGATAAAGTTGTAACTGAGATATTTACAGTATGAAAAATGTACAAAATGGCCTTTTAACACAGTGAAATCTACCAAGTCTCGCTTATGAATATTATAATTTAAGAGGATGTCAATGGAATTGATGTTCTACACTCTCTCATATGGTTTTCCAGGTCAGTACTATGTGTCCACTTTAGGGTTAGTATTAGTTAAGTGTTGTGGGGAACATTCACTTATATTTCTACCTTGTGACCTAACTAATATGTACCCTGTAGAGTTCTCAATATCAATTGTAAATTAATGACAGTTGCTTTCACATAGATCCATATCAGAATGTCAAATATGTAAGCTAACACAGATTTTGCCATTTTGACTTTCACTTGCACATTTCACAAACATGTCAGGATGCGTAGTATATTTTACTCATCAAGCGATGACATCAACCAGTTAATGACTCAGTTAATGAATATTCACAAGTTATCCATTCCAGCGGATGAATGTTTTCTGAATTTACAACAGTGAGGGGACTATTAGAAACCAGTTAATTGAGGGGTTTCAAAACAATCTATTTATCTGGGTGGTGAGTGAAGTGAACATTTCTAATGTGTAAGTAGACTGATTTAATATTCACAAAGGTGGCCGTCAGTTAATGAATATGTGTGCTTTGTCATCAGAGGCCATCAAGACTGACCTTTTAACATCTGCCTTTACTCCTTTGAATCAGAAGACAACAAATACAACTACATTACATATTCAAAAATAAAGTTTTTTTCTCAGTATTTTTAGGCAACAACGATAATCCCTCAATCCCAACAATTCCTTGCTCTGCTGTGCTTAATGGAGCAAGATCTGCTGGTTCACTTTTATTTCCAAGGCAGCCGTCCACATCATTCCTAATACCATGCAGAGTTTGACATCAGATGAGATCACTACTTCAAAAACCCCGGCTTCTGCTAATCTTATAATCCCTCTAGATTATGGCAGGTTGATGCTTGGTGGTCCCTCTCCTCAGCATCTGGAGCGTCTTGAGACCAGTTAGCTGATCAGATAGGCATGACATCTACAAGGCAGATACTCGGACAATGTTGCTCTGAGAGTATGCGGTGGTGGTGATTGAGCCATGCCCGTCTGATGAGGTCACCACGGGGGCAGATAGGCTGACCATGGAGGGAGTGATGTAAGGTTTGTCACATTTCAAGGGCACAGTCTCATCAAGTTTGGCATTCAGGCTGGAGCGGCTGTAAAAGAAAACACAGGATGAAAGAGGGTGAGAGGCCTGACCTTCTGAATGTTTTACACAAAGCCTGTATTATACAGAGTTCTTTTATATGCTTTTATACTTTATAAAAGCCACTGTTAAGAAATATCCATGTTCTTTGTTCAGAGTGAATATATAAAGGAGTTTTGCTCATGTTGTTCATTAAAGTATATTTAATTTTTTGGACTTCTGCAGCATTTCTCAGAGTCACAGAGAATATGCTGTAAACGTTGGGACTTGCCATACTGTAAAATTTAAAACTTCAAACCACGGCAAATTAAACCAAAACTATCTGTTGATAGATACCAGTAGAGGTAGCGTGAAAAAATATTGTTTTCTAAAATTAATGTACACCCAAAGTGTCCACAAATTACACATGCTTACTTGTGTTGTCACTTTTCCAATGAAAACCACCTATACGTGACCTTTTCATTAAATAAGGAAAACAGCCTTGTTTGAATCTTCATGGCAATGCGTTTTGAGATAATTCAATGAACGAGGGGTTTTAAAGCTAATACAGAAGAGAATCCAAAAAGGCTAATATGGAGACACACGTTAGTTTTTTTAATTCTTTATAATGAAGAATTTACTATATATATTTGTATTAATTTATCAATCGTGTAATTTCCCAGCATGGAATCAAGAAAGCTCAACTTATCATATAATGCAGGATCAGCTGTTTAAATGCACATGTGTGTATTTGGTGTGACATGCAGAGACGGACAAAAGAGCAAGAGTGAGAGACTACCTGTTGGCCACTGGCCTCTCTCTTATCTGTATGGTGCTGAGCTCCTGGTTGTTTGTGCTGGGCAGGCTGAAGCTGCTCTTCTTCCTGTGGCGCCGAGAGCAGCACGAGCTGAGGCCCTGTGGAGACGAGGACAGCGAGGACCCACGGGAGCCCGACTTGTTCATCACAGAGATCTCCATGCAGTTGGCCTGAAACGTCTGCTCGTCCACAAACTCATGATTCTGCAGAGGAAGATGGTGGAAATTGGGATTGAATGTTGCTCATGAATCACTCTATTACGTCAATGATTGGCTGCGCAAAATAATGAGTAAAGATGTTTCGCAGTAAAGACTAAACAGACTGAACAGAATCCACAGCAAAATTGGTTAATAATTGGGAAATGAATCATCAAGGGAATAGAAATATATTGGCCCAGATGTCCATATTAAGTGCCATCTGTGAAAACATTCACAACCGTTATCCCTGTGACAAATGAGCATGGCTTGAAGGTCAGGCTCCAAGTGCATTTCAGGCTCTGCCAGCAGGTGGCAGAGTGACACCACGCAGGATCTGATGTGCCCTGAATGATGCCTTCTTTCTTATAGCTTCTCTCTGTCACTGCTGCTCTACACTCTGCCATCTATAATGCACACCATGAGAGGCCTGATGTAAATATGTGCACTGCCATCTGAATGGCACGACGCCTTTAGGAAGCTTTTCCCAGGCGGCCTGCAAGCTTTTTACTGGGGTGGGAGGGATAATCTATGATGAGGAACACTGATTTATTTCCTGTCCATGTCTCTGTACATGGTTTAGAGCTGCAAGTGTAAAACTCATGTCACAGCCAAGCATTGAAGAGGCTCTTAGATCTCTAAATTATAGACATTGTAAAATTAAGTATACTGATTTGTTTGGAAGAAATAATGTTGCTATTAATGTTGGCGGAGTCATTTTATGTTTAGCATGTTACTGGAGAGGGGACTCAACATTTCCCAGCCCCGTTAACAGCTATTTTAACTCGTGCTGCATATGAAATGATTCTACAATCTCACTTTGTTTCTATTTGCAACATGCCGTAACAGGCTGGCGCTGCTGATGATACAGAGCAGCCTGCAGAAGTGATGCAATTTTACATAAAAGGAGCTTTTCTTTAAAACAGTGAGCTATTTTAAACTGTATAAAATCTGTTACCAAGATAGTAAACATGAAAGATGCCAAAGTGGTAGTGGACACAGCTTTTAAGTTTAAGTTTAAAAAAGGGATTTTACCGTGGTCTTCTCCAGGCAGTGCAGCAGGTGATTATGTTGGCTCTCAAAAGGAGGGGTGGCGGCCTTCCCCACCAGGGCTTTTCCTGCCTGCTTGGAGGCCTTAACACACAAAGTAAAAAAGAAACAGTGTAGATAAGCAGGTTCAGACTCTGCATACTAACAAGAGTCTCAGGCAACAGCTAGTTCGGTGATGTAGTGGAGAGTACGCAAAGCATTGAGGGTTCAAATGCTGATCTGTAGCACGGAAGCCAATCTACTTACAACCTAGTGAGATGGGGATATTTTAGAGATGCACAGAGACAGTGGCTGTTTACAAAATGTTTCACTGATAAAATTGGTTTTGCCATTCTTTCGCTGATTTGGTGAGAAGGACCAGAAACGTCAAATTAGAACTGAGCTGAACAGCAGTGGCACACCTAGACACAGATCGAACAGATTGCACCAAACACACAATACACAACACACACACATTTTGATGAAGCTCTGCACGGCTCTGGGATGGAAGGTATGTTGTGTTAGTTTGTACTACAACCTGGATGCTCTAGGAATAACACGCAGAACACACAGCAGATCAAGAACAGAGTTTAGAGGAGATGCAGGCTGAGCAGACAGCCTCCATGGGCGACCTACTGTCCAGTAAGCCTTTGGTTCCCTCCTTCCCCTCCAAACCCTGTTGGACAAACATGCAGAGCTTGGTCATGAGTCAGTGTGACTGTGATGGCCGTGCTCCACCAGAAGGCAAACGTGCCTGCCTGGTCCTCCTGCTGTACGGACAGAGAGAGAGTGTTGATGAAGTATGTCAATGCTGCAGCTGAGAGGTGCGATGTAAGAGAGAGGACGTTCACACTGAAGCACTGGAATGACAGCAGCCCTGTGTTACAGCATGACAAGCCCCCCCTCCCCCCCTCCCCTGTGTGTGGTGGCATGGCCCCCCGAGCAGAGTGGCATGCAAGCGTCAGCGAGTCCCCGGTCAGTCCGCCCCCAAGCCACTTCTTGGTCCCGTTACCTCCTCCAGTGAGTTGATCAGGAGCCCATTTTGTTTGTAGCGCATATAGGCATTAGTACCTCGAATCTTCGTAGCACGGATTCTAGCAAGCCGAGTTTTCTGTTTGAACAAACAGACCTCTGTTTTAGCCTCTGACAGTTTGTCTGTCACACTAATTGGCTCTGTCTCCCTCTGGCAGCCACAGTATTTAGTAGCGAGAGACTATGCTTAAATCTACCATTAGGAAATTCTGCCTTAGCAAACACTTTTAGAAAGAAATGCACATATTGCTATTGAAAAGCTGCTGACACAATACTCTGAAGATCATTTGTTCAGTCATTGTCATTGCCTCTCTTATTCCTTTCTCCCACTGAAATATACTGAAGCAGGTTTAGCCCATCCAATACACACATACACAGAAACACAATAAAAGATTAATATTCTGGAAGATAGTGTTTGCCCTGTCATTCTGTTACGTGCGGATAAGACAGGGACAGAGGAAAGAGGCAGATAGAAGCAACATAAATAGAGATAGAGAGAAAAAGGATGAGGGAGGCAGAGGGAGGCAGAGGGAGGGGGGGGGGGGGAGATCAGTACCCTCTGGGCTCGTCGTTTCTCTGCCCGCTGGCTTTGGTGGTAGATACGGCTGAAGTTTGACACTATGACAGGGACAGGCAAGGCGATGACCAGCACCCCACTCAGAGAGCATATGGACCCAAACACCTTCCCAACGATTGTTTTTGGCACCATGTCACCGTACCTGAAACACAGAAAACAGACGACAGTGAGCACACTGAGGAGAAAACCAAGGGAAGGAAGAAAATATTTCTTTTAAACAATCCACCCCGGAGGTTTGTGTTATCATGTTTAAGTTCTTGTGTGTTTAATGTTATTTTTAATCATCTTGAAAGAGTTACAGTGACCTTGTATTATTTCACAGCTTCAAATAAGAAGTCACACATTTGAAGTGGGTGAGGAATAAATAGGACTTTTCAGACGTCTCATCTCCCTGGCCTACTTTCTACATGCCATCGTGATGTTACTCTTTCAAAAGGCTGTTTTGTATATAATTACACACCTACTGGCACCGGCTAATGCTTTCACGTGGTGACCAAACACACTACACATCCCCTGTGACCTCTGTTAGCCAAACAGCTTGTGAAAGATACAGGGAGTAGTATCACATCGCGTAAAAGCAAAAGGGGAAGGGAACAGTGTGATGCCAAACCCTGGAGAAATCGTTTAAGTCTGTGGGCCTCAGCAGCAGCCACTTGTGTGTTTTGTTCTTCTTCTCACATCAAAATGGAGCTTGAATATCAAATGCAGATTCACAGGGAAACCACATTAAAAAAATGTCATGTTCGTGATGAAGCAAAAAGCTGATCCAAAAGTGTATCATGTCGTTTTCAACATTATACAAATGTTGAACAGGCTACATTCAACATGAACAGATTAAAGGTTGTACATACTGTATGTCAGATGGGTCTGAATCGTCCCCATTAAAGAGATTAATGCGCCTGTCTTCTATCAGGCAGTCGGACCTGTCTGTGCTCAAAGTAAAGCTGAAATCAAGCTGTCTTCCCGCATTCACTTTCTTTACATTAGCCGACACCTCCAGTGCCATGTATTAGAGGTGGAAATGAGAATCACGTTGCTGATTTGAAAGAATTGAACTTGGATTAGCTGCAATATGCATTGTCACAAAACTGATCTGTTTATCTGATAATAGTAAAACACTGACAGGGACCATTTTCCTGCAGAATGAGTATGTTTACTTTTTAAACTCAGTAAATGTTGCTGATAATACGTACATACTTTTACTTAAGGAAGGTTTTGAATGCAGGACTTTTCCATGTACTGGAATATTTTCACAGCGGGGTATTGATACTTTAATTTCAGTAAAGGGTCTGAATTCCTTTTCCGCTACTGATGATTGTTTCTGTGGCTTTGTGGTCTTTTAATACGCTTTTAATGAAGACATAACATGCTGAGTTAACAACAGTGCTTTCAGTAAACATTGAGGGGAGCTCCACTGCTAAAAGCTACTGATTCCTTTGGTGACGGCAAAGTGATTTAGTAAAGTCAATTTCAAAAAAGTATGTTTAATTTGAAGATCCAGGGTTTAAGATTTGTTCGTGCACGTACTTAACACCTCTACCACTTACCGGCTAATACCACCAACACTAACAAACTAAACATTTAGCCGCAAACACAGTGCCATTCTGTCGCCACACAGAGGGGCGTTTATCATTCACCATCATGAAATAATTAGGGAGCAAACCCTGCTTTCTCCAAGGCAATTAATAGTGCCAGGCACAAACCTGCAAATTATACCCACATATCCTTTCAACATAACCTGCATGTTCATGAATAGCCCTCTGCAGACACTTCAGGCCACAGGCAGCACTGGGATTTAAGACAAAGAGCGCAAATGAATGATTCAGAGCGTGTATGCTTTCCTTGTCTTCTTAACATCCCTCTACGTGCTGCAGAGGACCAGCAGCCCACAGGATTGCAGGTGGGTGAGACGAATGATCGAGACCCTAATGCGCAAATGACCTGAGAAGACCATTACCTCCTGAGAGTAAGATGAATGCAGGTAGGAAAGGACATCAGCATTGCTCAGTGGCTGTGACAGCCGCGCGTCTCTCAAGTGAGGCAGGGTAATGTGAATGTATCGCTACACGGGAGGTTGACTATTTCATAAATGAAGTTGTCTAATGCCCAGGGCTGTCTGCTTGAGTCATTAGCCTCAGGTTTCCATCACGTTGGGCCCAACAGCCTGGGCTTCTACAGAGCTTGGGCGGAAAGATGTAAAAGTGGACATTTTAATATCACGCTCGATGGGACTTCATGTACAACAGTTTGCTTTCAAGCTGAGCAATCTCACACAGATGTCATTAGTTTTACAGTTCATTACAGGTCAAGTCATTTTCCCGTGTAATCACCGACGACGCCCGACAGCAGGTGTCAATTATACATTCCGGATGTACTGTTGAAAGTCTATGAAGAGATCCACATAAACAATCCAGGGCAGCGTTCCCTCACATAAATGTGACTGCTCACATGTGTTTTATTCCAATGGGAGGAGTGGCAAGATGCTGCTGCATGAGAAAATAAGTCAACTGTGGAATACAATGTATTGCAGTCCTTTCAGCGAGCACCGTCTTTTGAAAGCAAAGCATAGTAGTGAGCAGGTGAAAAAAGAAGGGAGCAAGCGCACTCTAGAGAGAAGCACTAACAGTGATGGATTGTTCATAGGGGGGAAGCTGAGATGCACCAAGCTCTGCCTTCTGGATGACGGCAGAGGTAGGAATTAACAGCAGCAAGAGATTAAAGTAATGTTCCTGCTTTGTTCTTGTTGTCTCTGACTACCAGGTACCCACGTTTGCTACCCCGAACTGACATGGGTGAGACACAAAGATGGATGGCCAGATCCTTATCCACCCTGCAGAGGAGGAAGAGGAGTGTCGGAATGACTGAGTATCAATTCCCCAGTTCCACCCACCTGAAACCATACTGCGCTCGAACTCGCACTGGTCTTACAAACAGCGCATTCTGTAGAATTGTCCTTCAGTGAGATGACAGCATTGCAGATGGAGCCTGGTGTGGTGAGAGGGAGAGTGAAACTGGGGGCTCACCTCAGAGGGTGTAGGAGAAATGTCAAACTAAAAGGAATATTTGAATTCCAGAAGCGGGGATGAATGTCCCCTCCCGGCTTGGATAATAGACCAATCAAACATTCATGAGTCCCTGTATCAACCTGCGTGGCAGAGTTTGTGCGGTTGACCTTAAGCGTGGTGCGGTATTCCATCGGGGGGTGCTCTGAGCCAGATTTCTGTACATGAGCTCACCACCTCACAGCAAGTGCTGACACCCGAAAACATGGACACACAGTAATACACGCACACACTCAAGCAGTCACAAGAACATGCACTCGTTTGTGCGTGCGTGTGTGTGTGTGTGTGTGTGTGTGTGTGAAAAGGACTTTAATTTGACATCTAGTTAAACCAATCCCCCTTCCTAAAAAAGCAATCTTGTTCCTTGATTGTCTTCCAGAACCCTGTGTCTGAAATCTGACTGCCATCTGGTTAGTGGGTAGCGAGAGAAAAAAAAAAAAAAAACAAGATATCTGGATGACTTTACAGACACGTCATTTGTTTATTTCTCTTCTCAGAGACAGGGCAGCTCTTTTTTCCTAAAATCAATCAAAATGAAATGATCCTTTCAGGTAAAATTAGCCGAAATAAAAATCTGACCTTTTCTGGTTATTTGCGCTGCTGCATCTGCTGCACACAAATGCACTAAACTATTTAAGTGTTTGGGGGTTGGCATGTCAGTTGGCTCAAGTTTCTGATGTAATCATAGAGGTCTAAAGTAAGTCCTGCTGTCCCACCAACTGACATGCCCGTTGAGATCACCACCAACATCTTAGCAGTGCCGACAATTAGGATCCAATAAGGACTGTGGCAGATCTTTCAGCTGAGAGGGCTTTGTCCACAGCGTTAAAATCCAATCATCCACTGGCACCTCTGTCATGGTACTTCTAGCTTCCACTTCCTGGGTTTTACTTTGAAACTGAGTCGCCTCCTGCAGAGGTGACTGTATAGTACAACAGTAAAAGAAAAGTGAAGGAATGACGCTCAAATGGCCTCAAAGTGTTTGAGTCCACTGATCAAGGTCAATGTGCTCAAATGAAGAAAAATCCTGCGTTTTATGACACTGGAGCTTGCAGAATGTGTGGTGCCATCTTATTAAATCTGTCACGGTGAAGATATTAAATCTGGTCAAACTTTGATGTACTCCACTTTGGTATTTCAATGAGAAGCAATGGAATGAAACTAATTTGATTAAAACATTAAGCATTTTGATTCGTCAGCTGATTACAAGATGAAGAAGATAAATTAAGCTCACTGTCCCTTCTCATGCACCATCTATCCCCGTTGTTTCATGCCAATAATTACTGAGGGGCCTGCAATCTGATAATCTGAATCTCAAATTAATTTCAATCTCACCTTCTTCCATGAGATTGGTTTGACTTCACAGCCCTCTCAGCATTTGCCTCTTGCTCCCTGAGACACATTCACTGGACTCATTGGCATGTGTTGTGCGTGTTTGAATCACAGTGACCCTATTATGAAATTCTCTTTGCTAAAACAAGACATTCATTTGAAAAAGCACTTAATTGAGGAAAACATGTCAAGGTCAACCACTTTTAGTCCGACACGGCATTAGCATTTTTTATCATTTCAAAAGGATGAGATAAAGGTAAATTCCAAACATGCTCTCTGCGTCGAGTGTCCTCTGCATGTCTTTGATAATTTTGTGAATGCATGATTTTATGTGTGACCTTCACCATCCATCCCATCGCACACCGAGCTCCCTATCAGTGCTTCCTGAGGTAATTCACTGGCTCAGTTTCACAGTTCAATGGTTCCTACAGCACAGACAAGCCCTCCAAACCTGTGAGACCAAAACCTGTCAATTATGCTGAAACTCCGATACTGTCACTGCCTGTACCAATCAAAAGTTGATAATGACAGAGAGAGGCATTAAAACTGTGCAGGGATAGTGGCAAGGTCGAGACGTATCACATATCCTTAAAGTGGTGGCATCTCCTGCAGACGTGATGTGAAATGTAAAGCCACGGAAGTGTGTCAGAGTGGACACAACATTAAAATCTTATCTGAGGACTTGACACAGAAGTGATGAAGCCTTACACTGACCAACCGAGAAAGGCTCCATTTTTTACAAGTCATGACAGGGAGCAAATGGAGCAATGCTCCTCGACAATACGGCTCTCTGTACCTTCTCCGTAAGTCTGAAAGAGCACAATATTCATCCTTGCTGACAGTTAAATAATAGATGTACCAAAAAAATTTAATTTTCCTCCTGAACTCCATCATGCTCATACAACTGTGAATTCAGAAACTGAAGAAAATGGATTATATTGCCTGCATGTCATAGAGGCATACTAACATGAGTGACAAGAGGATATACATTTTTCTGGGGTATATTTGTGAAGACGGCAAGATTTATGCAGTGCTGCAGGAGAGGGCTTGAGGGTGGGTTATGTCAGAGCTCTCATAAAAAATTTAGTTCTTAAAAACAAGAAAGGAAATATGATCATTGTTTTCTGTGCCAAAAGGCATCGTGACTCCGACCACCGAGTAAGAGAAGAAATCAGAAAGCTGCATTTACAGACAAACAAAGGTAAGTGAAGCTAGCCTTATAAAGGAAAACTCTCCATCGTGAACCATATATTTATATTACCGATGAACCAAATGTAAATCTTTTTGCATTTTGATCAGCATGTTAAAATATTAAGCACATTCTGTATTTATCTCAACCGTGAACAAACTGTAAAACAAAATCTTTGTAATGCCAAAGAGACTGGCAGCAATATTGGTAGCACACCGTGCAAGAATATTTCACAGTATGTACCACTACAATACAATCCGTGGGGAGATATATACCATGAGGTTTCAAGAATCAGAAGCACAATAAATGAACATGATCTCCAACATGATCCCTAAATGCCACATATCGTTCCTGATGTTCTGCACTGCTTCTGTGGCTACAGCTTGGGAACACAACATCCAAAACGCTGCCTCTCTTGGGTTTGAACACCAAAGACTGATGGGATTAAGAGTGTGTGGGCTGATAGGACTCTGCTCTGATGCTATCCCTCAGATATACATCATTATACAGGGGGGGAATCCCACAGGCGCTGGGATTAGCCTGCTAGATTTTCACTGCAGGTGATAAGGGAGGCTGGCAGAACTACACAACATAATGGGGAGATGGGAAAGCAGAGATAGGAGGGAGCCAGAGGACTGCACTGCCTGGTCCAATGCATGTGGTAGGAAAAACAGAGCACTCGAATATGAGTAGCTGCGAACAATAGCTACAGGGAAGGACAACATTGAGATAGGTGAACATCACCGACTCTGTGGAAAAGAAATGCACAGACTACATCGCTCTGATTGGATTTTGAAATGCAGGAGTGTGGAGCAGATGTGAGAGATTGCTTTGTATGCTTTCCACAATTCAGCTGAGATCCAGTCTCTGCAGCTTTGTGAAAAGCGATGGGTAGAGCTGAAGTTTAGCATGTGAAGTTCAAGGAAACAGCCATTGCATGCATGGCTACAAGACCTTGTGATGCAGCAGTGCCAGTGTGGCTTTGATCTTCCAGCTGAACGTTCACCCTTGAGTCTGAGGAACTACACAGACACAGAAAAGGCCAGTGAATTTCCTCTCTTTTAACCATGCGGACACAGATAAACCATATAGAATAATCCCCCACGTATATCTCTGGCAAAGGCACCTCAGCTCTCTCTCGCTCACATATCAAACATGTATTCCCTCAGCCCTCCAAATCCCAGCTTAACCCTCACCCCGCGAAACCAGGCGGCTAGTTATCACCGCGGCTTTGACATTTGCATGCACACCCTCTCTCATTTGGGAGATATTCTTAAGAGTCAGGGATGATAAAAAGCTTTCCTCTCTACCGCTCTTCCATTCCTGACTTTGACTCACCCTTCCTCTGCCTGGACCTGTCCGCCTCTAACTATGAGTTGGAGATGAAACGCTTCATTCTCTTTATTTTCTCCTCCTTTTCTATTATCATGCAGTGCTAGCACGGCCCTGCTTGACATTTCTCTTTTCTTCTGCTCTTCTCCAGTTTCTCAGTCTACACCCGCTGACACTTGAGGAACAACTGCTGTCCTATGCAAAAAAGCACCCTCATTTCACTGCTATTAAATGCCAAGTCACCTCCACTTTAGCTCTTCAGCATCATGATTACGACCAATACCTTGTGGCAATTTCTTTTAATTACTAGATGAATGGCTGTTCTGTATTAATAGAAGTTTTACGAGGGTTAAGTGTCCACATGGAGTCATAAATAAGCATGCTATCCTGCAAACACGCAAATGTGTGTGTTTCAAGGGGAGGTCTGGATAATAATGCAAGTCGTTGATCTGCCAGGACAGGATGAAACCTGGGCAAACGGACTCAAACATTGCTTTAATTCCAATTTGTTACTGCATGTTTAGGTTTCTGCCCATTACATTACTTCATTACATTACAGGGGCTACAAACATATTCCCCCAGCATCAGTATAATACTTTGATAATGCAATTACACTGCTTCGCGGCTGAATGGGGAGGGCAAAGGAACATGAAAGCGGGGTTGGGAGCACGACGGGGCGCCAGAGCTATGGATTATGAGAGAACGTGATAATAAAATGAAATCATCAGACACTTAAGCGATTATGCTAATTAATTAATTCCGTATTCATCATTGGTTAATCTGCATGCGGGCGGGAGGAGGTGGCATTTTCTTGAACACAGAAAGCTTTGATGGAGCAGGCGCTGAGTTACCTCACCTCTAGCGCACGAAGGCCTGAGATGGGGTTAAAGGTGGAAACCAATTAAGAAAAAGTTAAAGTAGTAATAACACTTGTGGCATTAGTAGCAGCAGTGTGAATAGTAATAGTGGCGTTGTTGTTTTATTGTATTCTGCAATGTGAAAAAGCACAATTAGGATGCTGCAAACTGGCCCCTTACTGGCACATACTGTACATAAGGACCAAAGCTAATATTGACCAGATGAGATTTCAAAATGACCCCTGTGACCTTTGTTGCGCAGTCAGGTGAGGGAAGAGAGGAAAAGGTCTTGCGTATTAGTGCCTCTGTGTTGGAAAGGGGAAATGGTCCAGGAGCCTCATCACACTGACAGCAGATTAGTGCTCTGCGGCGCCAGAGCAGACGGTGCAAGATTAACTTTGATGTGCGATTCCACACAGAGCAGCCGCTGGATATCAGCTCCCTCCACCAAATGGCCCCCTAACTCTGAGTTTGCAGCGGGTGCATTCATGAGCTACGGTATCTAAAAATCTGCTTTTTTTTAATGGTATAGAACAGTGTCACCAGGTTTTAGGCTCAGTGAATTTGTGGCTCTTGGTAATATTGCACCTTTTACATTTACATGGCGTTTAATTTAAATGTGCCAGTTTTAGTCATTAGCCATTTAGACTTGTATGTACTGATTATTTTCAAACCCTTACCCTAACCCTAACCCCTTGAGAACTACTTAGATGTACAATGTCTTCTTCAAGTCTAAGAAAATAACCCCTGATGATGCCATTGGGGTGTCATTAGGGTTATCTGTGCTTGGGCTTGGAAACTTCAAATTTATAACATATAGCCTAAATTACAAATTAAAAGTGTGGTGTTTGAAAGAAGTGGGTATTTACCAATCTGGGACAGTTTAATATAAAGACACTTGATTTGATAATAATAGTACCCCTTTAATCTATTAACTGTTTAAACTATTAAATGTTAATGTCGACAAATAATTGAAAATACCCATCACCAATCCTCAGGTTCTGAAGTCTGATGACACAAAACAGCACAAGTCCCAAAGGTTAATTGATTTCCAAATATAGAAGACAAAGGAAAGAAGTACTTCCTTTCATTTGATAAGCCGTGAATATTTTGATACCAAAACCACGGATCCATCTCCCTGACAACTGAGAAAACTCCATTCACTGATGTAGACCGTGTGATTGGATTGACAGCTCCGGAAAAGCTAGTAAGCGCACTTTATACTGGAATTGTTTAGTCAAACTACTGTTTCCAAGGTAAAGAATAAACTTTCATGATTAATTGACTTATTGCTAAGGCATTATTCTGTATTATCTGTGCAGGTTGAAAAAAAAAGACTTAATGCCCAGTAAGCCAAAGATATTTCAAGAATTTGGAGGAAAGGAGAAAGTCTCCAGATAATACATGTTGGGGCAAAGGATCAATTATCCTCATGCTTAACACCAGAAAACTTCTTTTCTGTTTGAGTTGCAACTATAAATTGTCTATATCAGCTTTTCCACCAAACAGCTGCAGCCACACATCTTCAAGTTTGCTTCCTGTACATATATAACTACACTCGTGCGGGATATTTAATGCCTCGTATGTGATACTCTAAATAGATACAGAACTCAATTCAGAAATGGCCTCAGATTATTTGTCATGCGAATGTAAGAAGCATTTTAAATTCCTTGTGTGAGTATCTTTGAAACAAACATCAAGGTACAAAGTCCAGACGTTTTAAATGCAAGATCAAAGGAACACTTCAAAATCTGAGTGAGACTGCGGAGGTTGGGATGAGACAGAAAGAATGGTGAATGGTAAAATCTCTCTCAGAGAATGTGGACAGCAGCCAGACTGGCAAACCCAGATAACGGCGAGTACCAGGAACGAACGAGAACCTGTGGGGAAGTATTGGGAATCTCTTCTAACAGCTGCTGACTGGCCCCAGGGGCAAAGTAGAGCTGCTAGCTGCAGCCATATCCACCATCTCCCCACCTGCACTGCACTACTTCATGCGCATGGGGACATCATTACTTTTTTCATTTCACTCCACGAGACTTCTGTCAAATCAAAGAATGACACGAAAAATAATAAATCGGGGCCATGGGCGAAACAACAACAACACAACCTAAAGGTCATTTTTCCCATGAAAATTGGTGGGGTATTGATATGTCTGCTTCCCCAGCAGGGGTGGCTGATGGCTGCTTTTCACTGACCCTAGACTGGCTGTAGAAAGTATGTGTACTTAATGATTTAAGTACACTTATAACTCCAACATCTTTGTCACTGCAGAGGACAGGGCTCCTGATGAATAACGATGTTAACACTCTGAAGACAAGCGGAGTAAAGGCACAGCTTTAGCGCCACCACAGACGGCACATTCGAATGTGCCGTTAACAATCGTGACTGAATGAAGGTTATTCATTTTAATCACACTACAGCACGCCCCCCCTCCCACTATCCCAGGGGGTTGCTATATTTAAGCACTTTTTCATTTCTTCTCCTTTTTTTGGTCTTGGCTGATGGCAAGGCAATTGCTTTGTGGGACGTCTGCCCTTGAAGAATCAGACAACAGAAGGAGATATTTATACATACTGTAGATGTGGAATGAGAGCAAGCTGTATCAAATTCAACGCTTTCCTCTTTGACAGTGTAGTGTTAAGATATCAAATCACAGGCCTGCTTTCTAGCTTTTATTTTCCCATCCTAAGCAGAAGTGATGTTGGTTTTTGTACCTGTACTCTAAGATTAGCTGTCTGTCCTGGGGGGGAGAGAGAGACAGAGTTGGAACGTTCGTCTCCCAATTCTCCCATTCATTCGCGTGCTTTCTAATTGGACTTCTCCATCTGTTGAGGTCTACAAATTGTCTTCTGGGGATGCTACAGCTACAACATCCTATCAAACACACAAATGCATCAGGGATAGACTTCTTGGAGTGCTGCCATACCAGGCACTGAAAGAGTAGTCTGTGTGTGTATATGTGTGTATGCGTGTGTGTGTGTTTGTGCGCACGCCTGGGTGATGTTTAATCAGAAGTCCAGCAGCATACAGCCTGGAGAAAAGTACACCAAACTTGGATTTTAAACTGGCAGGAATGGCTACTTGGAAAACAAATCTATCTGCCACACACCAGATCTCTTGGTAGCGAGTGGCATACTTTAATAAGAATTATTTCACAAGATAACAATGTTGATGGGTGCCTGAGACACAGCGTCAGTAGTATTGACTGCACATGCACTCTTGAGAAATGCTTCCCCTCTGCGGTTCCCAAAGATGTTGAGCAAACAGACGAGATTTTTAAATTCTGGATAATGGCGACTTCTTCTTGAATTCTCTTCCAATTCTCACTTAGAGTCGTTAATGATATGGGAAATTGTGTTCCTCATGCTTGCCACTCTTTACATCCCATTGGCTGAGAGTTGAATACTCAGGAGTGAGCAGTGGGACGTGTGACAGTGTATTTGTGGTGATGATTACAGCCCATTAACTTTGATGGATGCCGTTTCGTAGAAAAGACGATGGGAGTTGGAAATGCAACGCAGCTTGTTTTCTGTCTCCAACATATGTACACAAAAATTGAGAAGAAGAGCCCAGAGGAGTAAACAGTGGCAATGTCCATGTAAAATTCATTTTTGGATCTGAATGAGACCATTTCGCATTTGTTGGTAATTGAATGTCACATCAGAGGCTGATGCTGGATCTGTCTCCAAGGTTGTTCAGGCATGATTCCCCTGTGACTTCCAGAGGACAGCAAGGACCAGAGGATCACCACATATTCTACCAGCAGGTACATCAGGACTATAAATTATGTGTGTGTGTCATGTGTGTTTCCATGCATGTGAGAGTAAGTCTGTATGTGCAAGTAAATGAGACTAAGATGAACCTGAAATTGATTGCAGTGTCCGGCTTTGCTAGCTGTCTGGGCGGATTTCGCCTATGCTCTATTCGCTTGCTTGTCTTTGCCTTTTGGTCCAAATGTGTGGCTTAGTCAAAACGAGACACACTCCATTTGTCTCTGGCCGTTATGTAAAGATAAGGCCACGAATGCCAGAAATCTAACTCTTAAGCTCTTTCACAGGGATTATGGACAATTGACTAAGGGGAAAAATACAAAAAATAATCAACTGTTTACAATTTCTCACTAATACCATGAAAAAGAAGCGAAAATCCCCACATGGAAATGCAATCCTTAAGCAGCTGAGATACTCCTGCGAGGACGCCTGCAGAGAGACACGCAGGCAGGAAATCCTCTAGGTCATAGCTTAACCTGCACTTTAATAACCCCTATACAAACATATCAATCTACAGTAGCTTCCATCTATCCCGATCTAAATAAAGCTTTGAAATTGTTGCCATTTTTAAGTCAATGAAATCCAACCAGTACAGCATCAGAAGGCATTGGCAGGATAGGATTAGGATTTCATTTTTTATTTACTTTCAGATATGCTTACCTAATGTGGCCTTGTGAGATATTAGTTATTATTATGAAGGCTTTCAAAAAACGACCTACACTTTAAACACAAAGAAAGTATTTGGGAATTTTTATATATTTTCATTACTACAGCTTGGGAGGATCTGGCCAGTGGTGGAATATGTACTCACATCATTTTCTTAAACAAAAGTAGTAATACTTTAATGGAAAATACTCTGTTATAAGTAAAGGTTCTGCATTGAAAATGTGACTAAAATAAAAGAAAGAAGTACTATCAGCAAAATGTATTTTATTAAATCAAATTCATTATTCAGAATGGCCCCTTTCATATTTGTATTATTATCATTACTGATACATTCATGTGTAAGCAGCAGTTTAACATGGCTGGTCAATGTGAGGCTTTGAACTACTTTATACAGTGCAGGTTAGTTTAATCATATTTGACTGGTTGAGCTTTGTTTAGCCTGTTAGCATGCTAGCGTTTGCTAATTAGCACTAAACACAGAGTACAGCTGGGGCTGATGTCATTAGTTTCGCAGGTTTTTAGTCATCATGGGGATGTCATTAGTTTTCCATCATTGATCATTTTGACCTAATGTTGGCACTAGAAGAAACATTGATTGATCCAAAGTTATTGAAATTAACATGAACGTCTCAACCAAATTTCATAGCAAGCCTTCCAACAGTTGCGGAGACACTTAAAAGTGCAAATGTCAACCCCACTGGAGGCACTAGAGGAAAGGTGAGGGGGTCTGTCACGGAATACACTGACTATGCTCTTAAAGTTGAACAAAATACAGGAAACACCTATTGTTCTTTGATGAAGATATATTGTACAAAAGGAGATAGACAGTCAGAAGTCAATAGCTATCTCAAAGTTAAGATACCAGAACACAGCTTTTTCAGTATTCTGGAAACAGAAGAAATTACCTAAGAAAATACACAAGTATATCATTACTAAATATTAATAAGTATACAAACAAATGATTAATGAATAGATGATTAACATGTGAATAAATGATACGTTATAAGCTTACAGCTAAGTTTACTTTCACAGGTCACCAAAATCAGTAGGCTTCATCCTCTGGGGACCATGAGCATCTGTATAACATTTCATGGAAATCCATTAAATAGTTGTTGAGATATTTCAGTCTGGACCAAAGTGATGAGCCGCGCAGCCGACAGTCAGACATTCATAGAGCCACTCTGCTAGTGTGGCTAAAAACAGAAACCTGGAAAAATACTATGGTTTATCGCTGTGGGATAGTAAATTATGCTGAAATACAGACAAAACACAGACACTGATATGTGCTGCCTTCAACCTGTCATGTGACTGCTGTGAATTTACAGTGGGTGGGCACAATAAAAACATCATCAGCATTTCCCTTTGCGAATATTTAATGCTCAACCCTTGTGAAGTGTTGATTTAACACTGTGGTAATTCTTTAAAACCATGCTTTGAGGTATTTCAATTGCATCAAATTGTTATGTAACTATCACTATCCTCATTCATCTTTTAAGACAAATTATATCCACCTGCAAAAAAGCCTGAAAAGGTAGAACAGAAGTACAGAGAGTCGTTGTCTGGGAAACGATACACCGCCACGTAAACTGGCAAGTTTCAGAACGTTGCATTGCAAGTAGTTGTAGTACCAGACGTCACTTGGTTCGTGGTTGTAAATAGAACCTTCGGCCCTAATTCCATTTCCCCTCATCGGCAATCCACAGACAGAAAGGAGACAACAGGGAAGTGAAGGGGACAGTCAACAAGAGAGAGAGCGCTGCAAACCGTAAACAGCTGTTTCTCCACGCCTCCCCCTGCTGATTTTGAGTGGATATTGTGAATGCTCTGATTAATAAATGTAAAGAAGTAATGCTTTGTTTGTGATGACAGTTTCATTTAGTTTTAACAAGCCTGAGTCGAGCTGAGACGGGCCAGATCAATCACACCACTGCAACTTTTCTCCGGTTCATCCAAACTAGCACCGCACTGAATAAACTCTGAATTGACTTGGGTCCAATCCCGAACAAGAAGTGTTGCCCCTCCCTTTCTGTTATTGGATATGTCGTTGTGTTTTGACCTTCAGGGCCACCGTACCCGATTGTATTGAAATGCTTTTTATTGTACAGAAGACTTAATTGTGCCCACGACCTACATAGAATAGCCTATAATAGTAACTGTAATAATAGCAGCTGGCAGTTATATTTATAGTGAGGATAAATAGCAAAAGAAAAAAAAAATAATAATTGTACTTGCATTGGATCAGCTGAAACAATCAGTTGAATGTGTCTGAAGGTCTGAACTTGACATAAAATAATGGCACTGTGTGATCGCCACTTAATATGCCATCAATCCATGTGATACCAACATGGAGACAGATAAGGAAGAGTAGAAAATATTAAGACTGTGGTGGTGACACTGATACACCGTATATGAGAAATTAGTTTGAGGTGAAAGAGGAAAATATAGCCCCAGAGCACATGCCCTGTTTGGTTTCTGTTTGACCAAATGGCCTACATTAGGTGATATATTTAGCTATTTATAGAAGCTGGGGCAGGCAGGAAACAGCTGCCATGCGTCAGGGTGACAGGCTGACATCCCTCATCTCAGCAGGACCTCCCTGCCAGGCAGACAGGAGGAAGCATTTTATACCTAAACTGAAATGGGACATAGCCTCTTATCATTCATGCTGCATACAGGAACTTATAATCTATGGAGCCTGTGGCAAAGACTCAACAATGAAACTGGGTTAACAGTGGCTGGTATGGGCAGCTCGATTCGAAGCCACACTTGTGAGCTTTACAGAGATCTGTATTCTGCCTTTACAGTGAACACTGAGGATTTCATTCAAGTGGGATCAGTATTGATCATGAGGAGCTTTTATTGTGGCATCCTGGCGCTGTAAACTGGCACAAGATTCCTCAGCTCTCACAAAAATGAGATGCTTCATGAAGTGAAACAGAGCTTTAAGACGACAAACGAGCCGAATCAATATTCATGAGTTTGCCGTGAAGCTGCTCACGTTCAGGTGTTATGAATGGGCTGTAAACCAAGTTTCAATTAATGTGTGAGCATCAAAGTTTCACCGCACGCTCTGAAACTGATGACAAGCTATGCTTTCTGTTTGTCTCTGTAACATGAAAGTCTATGCTGACTTCAACGCTCTCACAGGATTCAAGACGGTAACTGATGTTAACATTACACACAATGAAAGTGTGTCACCATGAAATAAATATGCGCTACAAAATATATAAGTGCTTTCAATATTTAATAAATACTTACTTACTGGAGTAACTGTCAAGGTAATGGATTTCTCTCATTTTGCCGCAGTTCATGTTTTGCTGAGAGGCTTTAAAAGCAGCATAACCTTCTGTATCTACAGAGAAATCCTATCACTTTTCAGATGAGGCTTCAGAACAGAGTTACATCACTCTTTGAATTATTTTCTATTTCGTTCACACAGCAAACTGATGATTGCCGTTAGCTATAATCTCCGAATCTCTGCTGATCACAGATGTTGGCTTGTTGGCTGAGGGACATTTTTGATAAAGAGACAAATGTCAGGGGGAGGGATACTCACACACAGGCATTATAAAAACTGGCACCGTTTCAAGATGTTGTGTTTGCTATGCTGTCCCATACGCCTGGGAGAAAAAAAATGGGTGCAAAGAGCAATACAGCCCTCCCAAACTCCTTTCAGTGACGGGTGGGACTGTCATCACCTTGCTCACAACTTTCTGTTCCTACATCTGTGCTGCAAGGCTGGATTTCGAGGTCAGAGAGGGGGCAAGGCTGGCTTGGGTCTGGGAATCGCAGTCTAATGAATGCTAGTTCAACGTTTACCATAGTGACAGGCGCATCTAAAAATAAAAGAACAACTGTTTCTCCCTCAACCAGCACTCATTACATGCCAATGTGGGAGAAGTGTAATGTTCCGACAGGCACTGCGGACATTAAAAATGTTACAGCTCTCCATGAAAACAAACCGCAGCTGGTTCTTTGTTTGCCGATTAGCTCGAGTGTTACACAAAAGTAACAGGTGCAAGGTCGGTGACTTGCGTATATGTTTAACTCTACAGTTTATTAGTGACTTTTATTCACAATGCTAATGTGAACGTGTGGGTATTACAAAACATTCCTCTGTTGTTTCAACAGTATGTTGAGTTGATAATTAATTTTCTGACCTTACAGTGAAACACTAACCATAAACTTTTTAACAAGCGAGTGGTAGTGACTGTGCCTCTCCAACAAACCTTTTAGTGGCTGTTCTTGAGCTTAGAAAAAGGGTTTCTGCAGTAAGTGAACATGTTATAGTCTTGAAAGTGAGACTAAAATAAAACGACATGAACTGACAGAATGGAATACAGACAGACCTTCACAATAGTGTTAAGATCCTTTCAGAATAAGAGGGTAGTACAGTGGCTGAAAGGGTTCAGTGGACCTTTTGAATTGCCCATGCCTTCCAGAACGACACATAAAAGCGTTTTCTGAACTGACACCTCTATTGGCAGGACATCATTTGTCTGCTCTTTCCAGAGCTGTTACAAATCACTGCTGGAAAAAGAAACCACTTTAATGATGTGACAACGCTATGTTTAAGGTTTGGTTATGTTTATGGAAACATTGTGGTTCGGTTAAAATGACTACTTCTTTAAGGTATGGGAATGATCGTGGTCATGGTTAAGAAAACTATGTTTACTGTCAATTGGAGTCTCCTGTATTAAAATCAGCTGTTTTGTTGACCCTCCATCCATCCTGACCTCCTCCCTATGCTGACTTTGTCGGTCTATAATACCGTCAATTTACTTCCTCCTTTGCTCTCATCCTAAGCACTATAGGTATTAGGGCTTTGGCACTTGGGGCACTTGCTGAAACGACTGATGTTGTTCTTGGGAGGACAGTCTTAGATGAGAAGATCGTACCACTCGCATGTCTGTGCTGTAAATATGAAGCAGCAGCCTGCAGTATGTTAGCTTAGCTTAGCATAAAGATGGGAAACAGGGGAAGCATCTAGCCTGGTTCTGTCCAAAGGTACCAAAATCTACCTAGCAGCCCCTGTAAATCTCACGAATTAACCCGTTCTATCTTGTTTCTTAATCTGTACAAAAACTGTGGTGTGGAAATAACCCATCGTGGTTTTATACTGGGTTTCTTGGCCAGACGCCGTGACAACAGGACTCCAGGAAGCAGAACACAAGCTAATTAATAAAAGGCCTTCGCCATATTAACAGCACATAGGTGCTGTAAAAATATAAAATCAAGAAACTCATTCACCAACTTGACACATAAGTGACATAAAGAAACTCACCGCAAATCGAAAAATAAACAAATACAGAAATGTCACAAGGCATTTGTATGTTCCATTACTGTACATTACAGTGATGTACATTACAATGGTCTCAGAGTAATATTGGTGATACCAGGAGATACCAGACCCTGGTATTAATTGGTATTGGATCAAAACCAAATGTTTTTGGTGTCGCTCATCCTTAGCAATCCTCTCTACCACTATAGGATAGCCTTATAATAGTAATACTAATATAATAATAGGGATTAGTGTTTAGAATAACAGGCTCTACATACAATCTGACAATTACTAAATACATTTTTTAGTAGAACACATTTATGGTGATCCTGACATGAAAATTGCATGGATCTAAAACTGAGCACCGTGTAAATTAGAAGACTAAACTAAAGAGTTGTTGAAAAGTGGTGAGGAGGCATTATGTGTGTCTGCATACCAATCTCCATGACAAGACAAGCCGTTTTCATCTGTATGTAAATGCTAAGTATGTAAATAAGCCATGCAGCACTGTAGCAGGGCTGCTGTTGGGCTTGGGTTCATCATTTGAGCACCATTTGATCCAGTGATCTTGCGACATACGCTACATCCGATATCTTTTACAACATATGAACTTTCAAGATAGGACATAATCACATAAGAGGCAATATTTTCCCATTTCATTGATTCACTCAAGCTGGGTCAGGATTTCTGGGCTGCTAGAATGGATGGAAGTGGGGACAGGCAGAGCAAATGCTTTCTAACAACAATGAAATTGAGGTGATGTGTTTTCTCGCATATCTCCTCATTTCCTAATGCAGTGATGCTGCATTCATTCAGAGTAACTTTAATCTTGTTCTGGAAAATTGCATTAATCTTTGGCGTTGCAATACAAAGATAAAAATGCTGAGCAGTGTAAAAACACCGATGCCATATTTTATGTCCTCACACTACGTTACCCAGGCACAAGTGCAGAACATGCTAGTCTATTTCCCTGCTTAATGCAGCACATTCAAAGTGAATTAATGAAAACCCCCCACATGGAATGAGTGTTACTGGCGCTGCCTAGAAGATGGGTTGTCAAAAAAATTGAATCAAATGGAGGGACAGCCATTTTGTCCTTGCCATATAGATTATTTATCAATCTGACCATCCGCAGTGACGCATGACTGCTTTCAGTTCACACACACAGCATCCTCACATCAACCTACCAGCTGGCCATAATCTGTTTTTCAGTTCAGGGTTGACTGACCACAAATACATTTTCTTTTTGACATTGCATTATTCAATAAAATATATACTGTATACCATCATTAAAATGCAATTTAAGGTGCATATGAATGCCTTTGACGTTTATTTCTATTCAAGTACATATATGATGCAATAAATCTGTACTATATGAACTCCTATAAAATGTTAATCAATCATTCAACTCACACCTCCACAACACACTTTTAAATCTCTGGCTGCCAGTGTGAAACTGTTTCGTGTGATGAAAACAAAGAGAATAAAAACAAATGCAGGGTCTTTTCAATTTAGCAGAAAAAAAGAGCATCCCTGTTCTTTTCTTTTCACAGATTCTGTCTTTCACAATTATCTTAATCTCCCCTGAAGAAGGCTGCCTGTTCCTGCCCCTCACTCTCTCTCTCCTCTATTTTGCAGTCATTTGCATGGACAGAAAGGGGCTCGCACAGAACACATTTCAGGTCCAGGTTCCCCTCATTAAGTCACCTGTCACTTCAGGGCCATTATACCAGCCTCATATTAGCATCACCTCTCCACCCCAATAAAGCACCTGGAGGGGCACTGTGAGCCTACAGGCTAATGGCAGCCTACACACCTCACATCAGCCACTGCCGCTTTACACAGTAATGCATCCCATTGCTCATAATGGACTGCTGATTTTCATAACATACACAATGCCAAGTGGCGAAATGTATTCTGCTGAACACAAAAATTACACCCATTGCAGTACATAATCAAACACACCAAATGTTCTCGCTGACTGTCGCGCTCAGTCGAGAGAGGAAAAAAAAAAAAAATGAGTGGAAATGCTCTGCATTGCCTGCTAAGGCCATGGTAACTTATCCAACCACACGAATAGTATATCATCAAGAACGCATTCCTTATCTCATGAGTACAGATACAGTTAAAGGCCCTCCAGATTGTTCCTGTACATTTCAATTATATTTGACATGCAGTGAGGGGTTTGGACTTCAAAAAGCTTTGCTCTGCACGGAACCATGACGTTAACGCTTTGCATTGTAGGCTTTGATTGCCATGGGGTTGAGGTGTCAAATCTGGCAAGCATGATAATGGTTATACTTCTGGTGGTTTATGGGCCCTACAGTGACCCTCGTGTCTGTTAACCTTGCCTCCTCTGTCTTATAAATCCTATCCTGAGAGGTTTATAGGGCTCACTTGTCAAGCCTTCCCAGTCGTATTTGGTGGGTGGAGCTGTAGCATGGACAAACGACATGGTGATAAATTCTGCATCTGTTGACTGACTACAATGTACCGCCGTGTTTGTTGCACCGTAGGACAATGCGCATAGTAAATGTCGCAATAAATCAATAATTAGAATAATCATTCCTCTCAGCATTATCCGGAGGCAGTGGCTGAAAGGAGGATATTGATATGAGGATTGTGAGAAACGTGTGCGTGTTTGCAAAAATGCTTGCGTCGGGAGCAAAGGCCTGTTATGTCTATCGGGTAATGTCTGTTTGTGTCCAGAGGAACGTGTGTGCCTCTGTGCCACACTAAACCCTGTCCTCCTCACTCCTCTTCCCTTGTGGGTTGCGCTTGACTTCCACCGTTTTCACAGCTGCTCTCAGCAGTGCACTCCATTACACCTTAAATCACTTAAAAGATCTGAAGCACCAAAAACTCCCTCTGCAGCTAATTCACCCTGACTGTGTGGATTATCTAGAGAAAACAAGAGCAAGAAAATACTGCAACATCTGATTCCAGCCTAATAAAGTGCAGTGTTATCTTTATATTGGAATCTGCCGCTACCTTAAACGGACAATATTAAATGAAATGTTACAAACTTACTCTCAGACGTTAGTGCAGTTTTCAAAGATATTGCAAAACACAATCCCACAGATAGAAATCTCATCTTTTGCACCCAGTCACCCAGTTCTTGATGATCTTGGCAGGATCATTTTGACAGAGGCGGATTCCTCTTTGTTGGGAATCTGAAAGCAGCCACAGAGATTAGGCTCAATAAATAAAGACGGATAAGTGGGTCTTGTCCTGTGTTTGGTGGCACAGAGCAGTAGACACATAGAGGTGTGACACGCAGCTGCACAGTGCTATTGATTCTCCGCTGGTCTCCAGGCACCCTTCCCTTTCATTCAGGCTGCCTGCCAAGTGCCTCTGAACAGGAGCCCCTGCTCTCCCAATGTCTGCACGTCTGCTTAAGCACAATCAATGGGCCATCAGCAGGGGAGAGAACGCATGCCACTGTCTTTCCTTCCACAGGGAAATTGAAAATATATGTAGTGGAAAGGCATCATGACACCATACAGACATAAAACATCATTGGCTATCAGAATGAAATCAAATGCCTCAAATGGAGTTTCCAGCCAGTAGCATCCCCGCTAGTCTTTAAAGAGCTTATTTGCAACCAAATGAAAAGACTACCCCATTCATATCTGACTTAAATAACTATTTGTTAGACGTGGATACATTTTTCTGCATGCTGAGATGTGAAACAAACCATCAGAATACCTTATTTTCCCTGATCAGATAAAAATGTGAAGGTTACTGGAGGAAGAGTCAAACAACCGATATTTTCCTCATGCAGTGTGTTCTGTATGACAGCCACAATTCAGCTCTACTGTAGGTTTGAATGAGATATGTTTTTTTAAAAGCACACCTCAAGACAATGATGGATCATAAGAAGGAGCCGACTTTGTCTCGCAGTGATGGTTATTCAGCCTCTCCGCCGGTGGTCCACTATGCAGCATTCTGCACCACTGCAAGGCTTCAGTTCAGGTTGCAAATCTGTCAGCCTGGCTGTCATGGTTCACAATGTGAGTGACAGAAACGTCCCCATTATCAAGAACATTTCAGCTTTGTTCTCACGCGGCAGAACATCGTTTTCAAATCCATCTTAAACAACACAAAGGGTATTCCGAGCTGAATGCAGCAGTATCTTTCTGGCTCCCAAAATAAATAATGTACCCTCTTACACAACTCATCTTTCATCTGCGCTTTGAATCTGAATGTAAAGTGCATTTGAGGTGGCAGATTCAATCACCAAATCATGCATATTACTAATTATGCACTCAATGGTCATTTTGAGGCTGAGTGGTAGTTCGATTGGTATTGAGTGAATGCAGGGGGAAGATATGTATTCCATTAAGAAGACAGGAAATCCAATAACGTGTGCCACGCGCACGCGATAGAGAAATGTTGGCGTAGTGGCAATAAATAATTATTATACTACTAATAAGAACATATGTTGCCTGCAGAGCTGAAGGGTAACCAGGTGCCGAGTGGCTGCATCAATGCAGATATCAGGGCAGACAAAAACAAGATGGCTCAATGGCAAACACATGAAAAATCAAGCTTATATTTGTATGAAACATGCATCAGTTAATCACCAAAATAATACAGAAAAGTGTGCATCTGAACTTTATATGCACAGAATTGTGCCACATCTCAAGCACACACACACACACACACACCTATAGCCATACACACAGCTGCAGACACACAAGCACACACAGCCAGTGGCAATTTGCTTTGCAATGTTTGATCTGTCGTGTTGTGACTTTGAAATTAAAAGACAACACTATTTCAACAGGACCTCATTTCTGTGTCACCATGTGAAGAGGGACGCGTGTGAGGACTAACATTGACTGAGCTGGCTGCTCATCCTCGTACGTGCAGCAGTGAGTAAAGAGGCATCCAGGATCATTTTACACAAAAATTAGAAACGCTCCGATTATTAGGCCTGTTTCTAAAACGCTTAACTTGTAAACGCGCTTCAGGCAGCCAAACGACGAATTCACTTTATTCACTTGAATACATTAAAAAGCCACACATGGCAGCCAGTCGGCTCACTGACACAACTTTTCAGCACCTTGGAAAGCGCACCGCCCCAGAAGGCTGAGCTGGAGTGAACGGTGGTAATAATATAACAACAACAACAATAATAATAATAATAATAACAACAACAACCCACGTCGAGCAGCTGAGCGGTTGAGTGCGCTCATCAATACAAATTAATTTGATATAATCGTCTTAACCGCGTTTAATTATTTTCTGCGACATCAGCACAGAGCACAGCTGACGTTGCTGCACGAGCATGAAATTGGCATTCAAATATTTACTGTACCTCGCTACAGCAGGAGAGAGAGGGAGGGAGGGAGGGAGGGGGAGGCTGAGGGAGGATGGACGGGAGACAGAGGGGAGGCGGGTGCGCGTGCGCGTGCCACTACTCTGCCTTTAATTTAGCCCAATCACTGCACGCGTGCCTCGGTGTAGCCTGTAAATGCCACGCACACGAATCACTGCCAGCTAGGAGCCTTTCTTTGTTTGGTCCTAAGAGCTCTCGGGTGGAATACAATAAAACATTTAAAAAAAAAAAAAAAAAAAACCCTCCACAGTCTCTGTTCATTGGCCTGAATGGTTTGTGTTCATCGCGGTAACCTTTCCAAAAGAGCACAGCCAATAAAGAGCCTTGAAAGCAGGCAGCGGCGAGGCCCAGCCTTCGGGTAAGGGCTGCCCGTGAGGCTCGTTGATAGGCCGTGAGTGGCGCGCGGGCGGCTCTATAAAGCACTTCGCTCCTGCTCTCCGATTGGCCGAGCGGCGCTCGAGGCCGTTGACGTTGCCCAGCTCTCGTGTCACACCTGTGGCCGCGCGAGCAATTAGCTAAGAACTGTGGCCGAACATTTGGCCCCTGAGAATCTGACAGCTGCTCGAGAATCGGAATAAAAAGATACAACAACAACAACAACAACAACAAAAAGAAAACAACAATAAAAGATGGTTGATTAATACACGGCGTTGCTGTGATTAAGCAGCCGAGGGCTCGTGTCGCTCAGAGACGTTCCTACGGGCGAGGTGATGTATGACAGCGCGAGGCACAGCTGTAAGGCTTTTTATGGACTTATATGCAGCCACCTACCCCAGTGTTGTCATGGTGACAATGGTGTACCAAAACGCTGCGGGGATACTGGTGAACTTGCTGGCCGTGGAGCCCTTTTCTGCATAAAACATGACCGTCGCAAAGATAATGATGGCCATGGTGAGGGAGAAGAGCAGGAAGCCCAGCTCGGAGGCGCAGCTCTTCAGGGTGTAGCCCAGGATGCGCAGCCCGGCGGAGTGCCGGGAGAACTTGAAAATCCGAAAGACCCGGAAGACCCTCAGCGTGACGAAGGCGCCGCTCACCTGGTCATTGTCGGTCATGACCAGGCCGATGTAGTAAGGCATGATGGCGACCACGTCGATGACGCTCATCACACTCTTCATGAACTTGTACCGGCTGGGCGCCGCGATCAAGCGCAGCAGATACTCGACGGTGAAAATCATCACGCAGGCGGTGTCCAAGCAAAAGAACGCCAGCGCGTAACGGTCCCCGCAGGACATCTCCTTCGACCTGTTGGGCAGCGTCCCGCACGGAACCGTCTCCACCACGTTGGCCATCACCGAGATGGCAATGAAGAAGCCCGTGACATAGTAGAAGACCAGCGCCACGGTGCTGGTGTGAGGGTTTTCAAAAGCCCGCCACAGAAACTCCCGGTGCGTCAGGTTCACCGGCGTGACGTCATTGCTCATGTCCATCTCCTCGTCGTCCTGAAGCCTCTCCGCGTTCTCGCGCCTCCGGTCCTTGTACTCCTCGTAGCAGCAGTCCCCGATGATCTCGGGGATGATGCCGAAGAAAGCGAGCTCCTCGTCGTACGCAGATATGCACTCCTGGCGCGGATAGTGCAGCTTCCCCGTGCGGTAGAAATTGAGGATGTTCCTAAAGATGTCCGGGTCGCGGTCGAAAAAGTACTCGTTCGTCTCCTCGTGGAAGAAGAAGTCTCTCTCCGTGCTCCCCAGCAGAGTGTCCGGGTACCTCTCCAAAGTGGTCCGCCACGTCTGAAACTTGGTCCCGCTCACGTTGAGGATGATGAGTCCGTCCTGGCCCTTCTTCTTCTCCTGGGGAGGGATGGGCATCGGGGTGCTCGCCACGGGCATCCATCCTATGGCCGCCGCTCGGGCGAATGGGAGCCATGCCGCTACACCTGCTGCCATGCTGACCTACAGTGCTTTAACACAACCCTGATCCGGTTATCACAGTGCTACGGCTCAGAGGCGAATTGCATCTGCAGGAAGAACAGCAGATAGAGACACTGGTGGTTAGGGTTCTGAAAGCACCTAGGCTTAACAGAATGTGATCAGGAAACACACAGACCAAATTTACTTGTGCGGATGCTGCGCATCGCACTGTTGAGCATCACTCTCAAGCCTCTTCCTCGCTGTAACTGTTCAGTTATGGAAGCCTACACTTTGCGGCAGAATATGAATTGGATTTCGAAAACGTCGCCCGTCAACATGCAGGGTTGGAAATCTAAGTACTAACAGAAAACCACCCACCTTAGGGAAGGCTGCTCTTTAAACTGCATCCACGGTGAGTTTAAAAAAAGAAAAAAGAAAAGAAAAGAAAGATACCTATCCTCGTGCGAGAATACTTGCGATTCCGCCTCCCATCTATCTATCTGCCACTGCGGCCACACGACAGAGGGGAAGGCAGCAGAATAGCGTCGCATCAACAAGTTAAACAATTCAAGCGGCAGTTTCTCAGCAGAGAGCGGTCATTTGTCCGAGCGCGATCCTTTCCTTCTTGTGGGGGGGGGGGGGGGGGGGGGGGGGGGGGGGGGGGGGGGGGGGGGGGGGGGGGCGGG
>JAVQJF010044837.1:0-41039 GCA_036023855.1 Gadopsis marmoratus | reverse complement strand
CTCTGTTTAACACCACACCAACACACACACACACACACACACACACACACACACACACACACACACACACACACACACACACACACACACACACACACACACAAAAACCCTACATCACTCACCTGTTTGGTTTTACTAACCACAGCTGTGACTTCTTTCTTCTTTGTCTGCTTATCTCACCTCCCCATTGTCTCCAGCTGAGGAAGGACTCCTCCTCCATCTCAGCGGCCTCGACCCCCGCGGACACTCCCTGCCTCCCCGAGAGTGCTGTGGAGGAGGCAGAGGGGGGGGAGGGAAAAGCAGACGGAGGGGCACTGAAAGGAGCTTCATTGGCCCAGGAGACCTCTGCTAAACGAGACGGAGTGTGTGGGTGAGTCCTGTTGCTCTGGTGAGCTAATAAAGAAGAACTGCAAGATCTTGAGCCATTATAAATTTAAAAAAAATAAAAAAAACTGCATTGCTTTGAATGCGAAATGACTCCCTGGATTAACAAACTGGTACTGAAGAAATGTGCAAATCTTAAGCAATTTGCTTAATTGATTGTCAGCCATGTTGATGATCAGTATAATCAAAGTGTTTTTCCTACACGAGTGTTTTATTTAGAATTTAAATAAACATAAGTAAATGAGCTGAGCCATAAATGAGTGTCTGTCTCCTCTCCGTGTTTTTCAGGCCTCCAGCCTCTAAGAAGATGAGGCTGTTTGGTTACAAAGAAGACCCCTTTGTGTTCCTTACTGAAGATGACCCCGTTTTCACCACCATACAGTAAGTGTGTCTATGTGTATTAGACATGGGAATATACGTTTTCAGCACTATGGTGTAGCCAAAACTATTTTATTTTTCCCGTTTCCTCTAGGTCTTTCTATGATTTGTCACCCAACTTCCCCAAGCTCAATGTTCTGACCAGGACCCACGAGGGCAAGAAGAGACACCTGTACATGGTGTCCAAAGAGCTCCGCAACGTGCTGCTGAACAACAGTGAGCGCATGAAGGTCTGTCTGTTTTTGTTTGTGGAACAGTGTTTAGATCACCGCGCTCATTGAAAACCAGGTTTGACGGCGACGATAAAGCATTTCCTGTCATGGAAATCTGATAAAAATAGAACAAATCAATAATTAATTCTTTCCTGGAGAAGATGTGTCAAGTATTGATCAAACTATAGAGTTTAGTCAAACAAACCGCATTATGTTTGTTATAGCAGAAGTGTGTGTGTGTGTGTGTGTGTGTGTGCGTGCGCCAGCCTAACAGATGGGACCCTCTTCTAACTCAAATCCCTCTGGTCCTCCACCCTGTAGCACCTGCACAGGTGGCACAATGTGTTTGTTTGTGTACCTACGTCTCTTTCTTCTCCCCATTGAAAAACAAGGCCTCTTTTCATTTCCCTTCTCCTTTTTATAATATTGTTTCACAAAGACAATTTATGGAATTGGGCATTCCACTGTTAATAGTTTATTATTAAGAGTATTTAATATCCACTTGCTCTTGTCTTAATCTTCTCCAATTAAATTATTTTGCAAATTTAACTTTAATTCACTTCCCTTAGGTTGGTAAAGAATTTAAGATGCATATTTATTTTAGAAATGTAGTTGAATTTTTCAGTGCAAATTACTGACAGTTGCCTCCCGCTCCTGCAGGGACCCCAGAGACCGGCTGCACTGTGTTTCCCCACAGCTTTGTGTAATATCTTCTACAGTAGATGCCTTGAGCAAGGCAGTTTGGTGAACATCAGTAATTAGAAAAAACATTACCAGTAATACAACAAGACTACAAGTAGCATAATTAGTCCTTTTTGTTTTGATTTAAATTACCCCCCTTGATGATGTTTTCAGGAGAGATATTAATTAGTGCTGTTACAGTCGGTAGAATTTGGCATCATTGTGTTGTTTTTTGTACGGAGCCATATGTCAGCATGCTATTTTTTGTTTCGTTTGTCAGGTCGTTAACACAGGGGTGAAGGTGTGGTCTCGCAACAGTGATGGAGAGGAGTTTGGCTGTGCCTTCAGACTGGCTCAGGAGGTAACAAACCAACACCACAGCACCCTGAATACCACTTCGCATCCTCCCACATTAAATCTTCAGCGGAGTAAAAATCATTTTCTGTGACTCTACGTGTTCTCGGCTGAGCAGAGTCTTATTGAAAGCTGTGTTATTGTGAAAACATAACCTTCTCTTTACATGTAGGCTGCAGGTTTTCTCCCAGATTCCTCCTTTTGCATGTAAATCAACCTCATGATTTTAAGTGATCCACGCATTGGTGCGTGGTGATGTGCATAACTTATATTTCTAGGACCTCAACACCCTGCATATTCTTTGATATTTGTTGTTATAATAAACGTCATTGTGAAAGCAGCTCCTCTGTATGTGTTCAAACAATGCAGCAAGTTATCCACCACAGAGGCAATGAACATGGCTGAAAAACAAGGGAGCCAGACGGCAGGGTTCACACTCAAATAAACTTCTAATTAATCCCCTTTATATGCACAGAGTAAAAAAAAAATAGAATCAGGATATATTATGTTGGTGTGCGGATTGCCAACCATGTCTCTTCTCTGTCCTTCAAGGGAATTTACACTCTTCAGCCGTACATTCGCTCCAGGATAATCAGAGTGAGTGTGGAGGACATCAAAGTACTGCTGACCCAGGAGAACCCCTTCCTCAGCAAACTGGAGGACGACGCTCACGCTCAGGCCAAGAAAATGGGTACGCACAGCAAAAGATTTTCATTCCAAAATACAGGACATGTATTCCAATTAAATAACCACTTTCAGGAAAGTAAAGCTCTGTAATTAATATTATCACAGATTTTACTACCACTGGTTTCTTTTTGATACTATCAAAATAACTTGAAGAATATGGGATGCATCCCAGAGGTGAGAGTAGTGAATTAGTGACTGGAAGGTTTCTGGCTTGGCTGGCATAGAATGAAACAAGAAAGCTACTTCACAGTGCTCGGTCTTCCTCAACAACTGGTGTTGAGCTCCCCTTCCAGCTAAAGAAAACTGTAGTTATACAGGGTAATTCTTAGATATTATTGTAAGCAACTGTACATGGTGGAGTAGCTAACATTCAACTGAGTTTTTAAATAATCTCTTCTTGCTTTCATTGTCTCCACAGTTATGGGTAGCATTGTGTTGAAGTATATTCCCAACCCAAAGTAAGTGTTATATGTATATCTTTTATCATTATCCTTTTTGAAGTGATGTCCTGTATTTTCTTTTTTGGTCATTTCTGTCACCCACCTTAATAACCCTCTTTTTGTTTGTCAGTAACCCAGAGGAGCCTCAGTGTCCCATCCAGCTGTGTGGCTGGAGGGGAAAGACATCCATCCGAGCCTTCGTCCCCCGCAATGAGAGGTTTCATTACCTCCGATTGTTAGGCGTGGAGGTCTTCAGGGACAAACAGGGCCTCGGGCACAAAGGGGGGGATGATGGAAAGGAAGGGAAGGTGGAGGACGAGGTGGAAAAGGATCCAGAAGAGGAAAGAGCAGCGGAAAATAAGGCAGAGATGGACTTAGAGTACAGTGATGAAAATGAATCATCAGAACCAAAGGCATCAAGGGGACTAGCAGCTGAGAATGTAGAGAGAAAGGAGGACTGACTGAAGACTGCATTGTGTGGTAGAGGAGGGTGATGTGCCTCTACGGGTTTCTCTATGTACCACACAGCCACTGCAGAAGGATTTTCTCCCAGAGATGGACTCCCTTGGTATTTTTAATTTTTTCTATCCCCTCCAGGAATCTGCATTTTAGTTAAATGGCTTGTCTTATTGTATTTAGCTTTGTTTTGTTTTGTTTTTTTTATTTAAGATTTTAACAAATGTATTTCACTGACCAAGTGGCATCAGTTTTCTTTCAGTTGCTTATATTCAGAGAGGTTTATATTAACTGGAATCTCATTTTCTACACCTGTAATTAAAAAGAAATATGGAGTTGATTAAAAGCGTTACAGATTAACTGTTTAATCACCTGTTTTTTTTTCTTAAGGTTGTATGGAACCCTAAAACAGTGGTAATTAATTGCGTACTGTGGTACCCTGGGGTGTCTTAAGGGCGGGCCAAGGGTGCCGCACGTTTGTTTCTTTTACTGGACATTTTTAATAAAGTTTCACCACATTACAAACCAAAGTGACATATTATCTACATTTTCCTATTATGTTTTCAGATGTGGAAAATTTAAATAAATTAGCTAAAACCAGCAAAATCACTCTTGTTAATGAGGTGTATCAGGGTTAAGACTGGTGACCACAGTTGCCAGTTGACATTGTAACGCATCACGCTTTCTGAAACGGGCCTGAAATATTTCCAGGTTCGCAGCTAACAACTAAAATATGTAAATGAAAAATGGAGCACTTGATGCTTGTGTGTTGTTTTTTTTTGTCAGAAAACCTAAAACCAAATGATGGAAGTAAACTCAACCAATTTGGAAGGGTGCCATGAAAACAATCACCACGAAGGGGTGCTGTGTGTGTGTTTAAACAAAAGGCTGCAGCCATGCTAGCATCTCTGTGAGGCTGAAATTGTGCACAGTGGTACTTTGATCGACTGGAAACGCTAAAATCGGAGCATCAGCTACCATGCTCAAAATGACAGTGCTAACATGGCGATCTTGGCCATCTTTGTTTAGCGTGTTACCAGGCTAACAGTTGCTAGTTACACAATGTTCTACAAAATGTTTTGCAAGAATTTGGTCATAAACTGCAGTTTATTCATTTTTGCCTTCTTTCTGTATGTTAAAGTAGATTCATAAAGCCCTAGGATAAGTGCGACAGGTCAAGGCAAATCATGCTCAACTCATGTGGTTTTGCCTCAGTCCGTGCCGCTCCAGGTGAATTTGCGCATGTTCTACAGAGGCTGACCGAATTGTCATTACTTTTGCAAGGATTTGGTCATAAATCCAAGTATTGGGGACAAATGGCGACCTTGTGGTGACGTTGGATACAAAGTCATGGAGTCACCAAAGTTATTGCAGTTATTCCTTACTTAAATATGATTGTCTGTACCAAATGTCATGGCAATCCATCCATTAGTGGTAAAGACATTTCACTCAAATACCACAAATGTCTGCCTCATGGTGCCGTTAGAGGAAAACTCAATATCACCAATATCACCAAAGTCCATGAATGTGTGTACCAGTTTCTGTGCTAATGTATCCAATAGTTATTGAGGCATTACGATATGGACCGAAAGGGTGGACTGATTGACATTACCATGCCTAGAGCTACATCGCCAACATGGTTAAAAAGTGCAGGAACCACTGCCCTAAAACCTCACACTTAATTACGTGTTTGTGAAGCATGTATTTAAAGACAGATGTCTCATAACCCCAAGTTGTACAGTTTCCATCAGACTACAGAGACCCATATGTTTCTTTAAGTAACGATCAAAATATGAAAAACAGAATTAAACTTCTCATGGAAACGGCGTATTTGCAGCATCTTGTCGGCGGTTGCCACGGCAGCTTCACAGCACTGGATGGACGGGCATCCCTCCTCCTGTTTATTACCCCGTACAGCTGCCATGACAACCAGCCCCCTTGCTTCTCTCTGACGACGGGAGGGAACAGAGGGACCACAGAGAGTATCCTGCACTGCTCTCCTCTCATTCCTCTCAACTCCCTCCTCACTTTTCTTCTTTATCCTCTGCTGTCCCTTGTTCTCTTCTTTTATTTCTTTTTTTGATATGTGACCTCTAAAGGCAGTGGGTATTCGCATTCAGCAGAGCGGCTGTCATGTCAATTCCCTCGGCTGTGGATGTGCCAGTGACAGCGCTGTTTGCAGAGGCAGAAGGGGACAAGCCTGGGACAACAAGACTCAGTGTTTGGGTTAGACGCGAGGAACGAGTGGAAGCGTAAACCCAGTTCAAGCGTGTTTCTTTGTTTACCAACTGTTTTCATGGAAAGCAAAGGAACACTTTGGTCAAATTAGGCTGATTTCCTGCTTTCATCACTTCTTATCTTACAGAGACCGATGGAAATGAAGGACTAAATAGTCGATTATTGAACAACATGGCTGAGGAGAGGCGGTGGAAAGGATGACCAAGATCAGGGAGCGAGGGAAAAATAGAGAGTTTGGAGACTTTTACGTGTAAATGGTGTTTCAGAGAGAAGGGGCAGCCATAGCAGAGGGGGGAGCTGCTCGTGGAATCAGTCAAAGATGGGCGGATTGAACGATGGGAGAAAATTGAATGAAAATGATAAAAGCCTTGGGAGGATGAAGAGAGATGAGTGGATGGAGGGTTAGAGTGAGGGTGAGGATGAATAAATTGAATTGGACAGATAGAGAAAGGCTTAGAGATAAGGCAAAAGTTGTTACTGAGTCACAGGCCTGTCTGTGTGCGTGGGAGTGTGTGTGTTGAATTAAGCCTGCGTGTGAATGTGTGTGTACGCTGCAGCTAAGCCCGTCTTTGTGTGTTTAAAGTGTGTGCGCTGCTTTATCGGTGTGAGTGATGTCTCCTGCCTTTTAGCTTCAGCGTTTACTGCCAACCTACTAATACTAGTAATGGCGTCAACTCCGCAGACGGACACATACATTAACTTTATGTCTTCTTCCTCCTTCACCCTCTCCTCTCCTCCTGTCTTTGACTTTCTATTTAAATTTCCATCCAGCCCTTGTGTCTTACTTTATTCATACCACTCAATTCCTCCTTCCATTTTGATTATCGTTCTCCCTGGAAGAGCTTTCTGAAAGCACTCACGGCCTCCCAAAGCTCAGATTCTAAATGTTCTCAGTCTGTCTTCTCAATTTAAGTCTGTGCTTTTTGTTCTTCACCATTTTATTTCTGTTAATTGTGTTGCTCTTCTACCCTCCATGTTTGTATGGTACATTTAGATATTTTTCAGTGGTTTAAAGAGATAGTTTCAGAGATGCAAAGCAAACATTCCTCAGAGTATAAAGTGTAACTGAAACCTAAACGTGTGAGTTTCTGATAAATTCACTAATTGGGTATCGCTGCACTTTAAAGCTGCACTACTTAAAATGTTTATAGTGTAATAAACTTTGCCTCTGACTAGAGGACGTAGAGAGCCTATTTATAGAAATTCTTTACACCACTGTAGTGGTGTAAAGAATCAGAGGAGAAGAAGCCGAGTTATATCAAAAAGGAATAACAATCTTTATTTAAAGAACAATCATTAAAATACATTCAGGCAATCAGTGCTCTGGGTCCAACAGTCAGCCTCGGTCTTGGCTAATCTCCCTCCCTCTATGCAGGAGCCAAACTAAAGCATGCATAAATTACATTCACAAGAGCCAAACCAAAGCATGCATAAGTTATGTTCACACCAGTTTTCACACCAGCACTATAACCCTCACGGGCACTGCAATACTCTCGATGGCCACTACAAATCACGTCATTGAGCCACGCTCGATCTGCACACGCCACACCAGGGTTTAAGGGCACCATGCAGTAGTGGAGGTCGATCTACCATTCCCTTGGACTCCCTCCTGGCTCCAGGGTGACAGCTCTGGACTGTTTCTAAAATCTACACAAAGCATTCATACCAGACACACCAAGACAGACACAGTAAAAGTGACTTAACTCGCCCCGGGGTACGAGTAGTGGCACTATCCACGATGTCAGGATGTCATTCTAGTTCTAGTTCGAGTTCTGATCTAGACAAGAAATGCACGTGCAGAACAACAGCGCTGTGGATGTTGTCCCTTCTTCACCCCTTTCTTTTCCTTCCTCATCCTGTACATCATCCTCCGCTTCATTTTGATGCTCCTGAATGCTTCATGCACTCTGGAGCTCAGCCTCGTGGACATGCATACAAACATATATATATGTTTGGGATTATATAATCAAGCTGTTACGCAACACTAAAAGAGACTGAGGGAGGCAAATACACACACACACACACACACACACACACACACACACACACACACACCACTCCTCCTCTCTGTCACTCTCTCTCTCCCTCTAGGTGTGTGTGTGTGTGTGGTGGGGGGGAGTCTTGTGTTTCATGTTTTGATTAAACCAAATCCCACTCAGCTCTACGCACACACACACACACACACACACACACACACACACACACAAACACACACACAACTACTCGCCCTTTTAAAATCCGCTGGTAAATCTCTGGTTATGGATGTTGGCTCTGTCTGATAGTGTTATTGTGTGTTTGTATCCATGTGTGCACGTGCACCCTAGAAATATAACGATTTTAAGGCAGCTGCCTTCCCACTCTAGACATGCACAGACAGGCTCCCCCTATGCGATTTAATTTCTATCTCTGATACACACAAAACACTAAACGTGTGTGTATCTGAATGTGCCATCTCCCGGGACTCCATCTAGGCTTTAAACCTGAATTTACCTCTAATGTGTAATAAAAGCATGTCTCACAGATGAGCAAACACCCACTCCTACATTAGTCTAAATGAATGCCTCAAGAGGAACACTTGAGTCCTCTTTGCACTTATTTTAATCAACAGCTGAACAGCACCCCCATCACATTGATTCTCTCTGCTTACACATCACTCAGTGACCCTATGAGAAGTGAAATGAGGTCCAACATTAGACTAATATCAGGACCATTTCATCCTTTTATTAATTAAAATTGGTCAAATCAGTCATATGAAAATTTTAGTCATTTAAAATAATTATAAATAATTGGTATGCATATGTTATGATTATTATTAGTATTTGAAAAGATTGGGTTCTTGGAAGTCTAAAAGTACAAAATCCCTTTGTATCGGTCAAACACAAAATCACCAGACAGTCCAGGCTCATTGCTTACAAACTGTACTTACTTGCTGCCTGTCAGATTGACTGATCTCATATATGGTCCAAAGATTTATCCTCCTCAGCAGCATGGAGCGAAAGATGGGGCAGTATTTCAGAATGACAGTATGGGGTTAGTTTAACCTGCCTGTGCCCTCATGTGTGCTGTCTTTAAATACGGCCTCTCTCTTTCCATCCATCTCTGTCTCTGTGTCTCTGTAACCTCAGCCCTCATCCCGTCTCCGATCACCAGAAGTGCAATAATATTCTCAAGGTAAATGAATTGAGGGTTCAGGGCAGAATACTGGTGAGGGCCAGGTCACCTGTTCACCCAGGGCACTGATAATGCGTGCTCATGGGATTCCCCAGCATTAAATTGGCAGCAATGTCTCTGTTCAGGTTCCATCTTTCTGAACTCACACCACAGGTTTTCTGCACTTTACTGGCAAATACAATCTTCAACGAGTAGTGCTGTACCAGAAAATAATTCAGCAGGATTTTACCACCACAGAAGCCTTTAAGAAAGCATGAAATGATCCATATAGCAGCTGAATTAAAAGAACAGTAGCTGGAAGAGAAGATGGAGAGTGCTTGTCTTGATGCCTGTAGGAGGCGGTTTGTTGATCCTGGTTTATTGATGCTCTGATAAAATGAAAAAACAAACAAAGCAAAAATCGAAAAAAAAAAATGTTTGGCAAATAAATGAAAATCCCTCCATTACATGTACTAAAGAACTTGAGGACTTTTATTTGAAATCAACCCGCCTCTGCACACATTCTTTTCTGCATGGTTTGGTTCTCTATAATGAAGATGATTTTTCTTTTGTATTAGCCATTCAATAAAGAAAAGTGCTAGAAAAGTGCCTTGAAGCATTTATTGCAGCTTCCCAGAGGCAATCTAAATTTCTTATGTGAATCAGAGACTGTAGGATTTTCATTAAATCCTTGTAGAAGTGCCCTGTTTGAAAGCTTTAGGTTATCAGAACTGATAATAACCTCTATAGACCAGGAGTCGGTGGAATCAGCTCTTCGTAAGTTCAAATTTAGCCTAGCTAGTAACCTAATAGCCGTTGACCTTCAGCCCGGGGGTTGGTGGTTCAATTCCAGTTCCTCCCGTAGCTGTTGACCTTCAGCCCTAGGGCTGGTGGTTCGATTCCAGGTCCTCCTGTCCACATGTCGAAGTGTCCCTGGGCAAAACACTGAACCCTAAGTTGCCCCTTGGTGCCATATGAGTGCCCTGTCCCTGACCAAGACCAAGATAGGGCATGGGCATTTGGACTTCCCTGTCGCCGCATTGAAGGCTGACCACTGCTCCAGGCTGTCCTCAGGAGGAAGGATGGCAGGATGGGTTAAACGCAGAGGACGAGTTTCATCGTGGGACGCAACTGCATGTGTGTGTGAATGTAATCTCATGTTTGACATTTCACAAAACTAACACAATATAGCTGAAATGACAAAACCTTATGCCTGTTAGGTTTTGCTAAATGACCTAATAACATTAGATTGGTTAACATACTTATAATATAATAATATAATATAATTTCCCTCTCATTACAAATTGCATTAATACTAACATTGAAACACACATTTCTCCATATATGCATATATAAATAAAACAAAATAATACCTACATTTACAAAAAAGAGGCATTTAGTTCAATATAATGTTTACCCCCTAAAACTATAATTTTTCAAGTTATGCTACAGCTTGTGATGCTACAGGCTAGTGACTTTTTGTTCACATAGTTGATTGCTTCTGATTGTGCTACAGATGTTTCCTAGCAACTGATTTACTTATTGTCTTTACTTATTGTTTTTACTTATTAGTCTTTACTAACTAAGTCATTTGTTAAGTTTAAAAGTAAATCGCTAGTTTAAAACTAACTAGTAGTTAATAAGAACTTAGGAAGGTCTTAACTCTATTTTTTGGTAATGGATTTAGGAATAGCTAGTGCACCCCAGTCCAAGTAGCTTTTGCTGTCACATGCATCTACAGGTCAACTTTTTTAAACCAAGGAGTGCTGTCATTCCTGTTTAGGTTCAAACCAGAACCTGAACCCACCCCTTGCTTTCTGGTGTGTGGAGGGGATGGCAGAGGACGACGAGGACGACACAGGAAAGTGAAGGGTGAAGGGTAACGGCCCTGGAGAGCTAAGGGATGAATGAGAGAAGGGGAGATGGATGAGGTTGATGAGGAGAGAGACAGAGAGTTAGAGTTGGAGTTAGAGGCGAGGGGGTTGAATAGTGGGTACAAGGCTTTATTTAGTGCATGCCTGCAGGTGTTGCCTAGTAACAGAGAGGAAACAGATCGAGGGAAGAGAGCTGGAGAGCACATCTCCCTTTATCTTTATCGCTTTTTCTTTCTACTCCTGACCTTACCCTCTTCAAAAATCCCAATATAGGCACAGGGAATACACTCATACACAAACAAAGACACTCGTTCTGTGTCTTTCTCACTCAGACCCTGTCACACACACACACACACACAAATAGCAAAAGCTCTATCCCTCATTAGCAGTCAGGATGGCTGCTGTCCTCCTGTCAGGAAGAAGACAAGGAAAGGAGGGCAAAGAGAGGCAGGAGGAGAGACATGAATTCTGGAGGAAAAGTAGACACGGAGGAGAGAAGATGCAGTGAAATCCTCCTGTAAAAAAAACAAAAACCCACCAAGGTTGTTGCCATAGCATTTGCTGCTCTGTTACACTTTCTCATCCTTTTGCTCTGTGAAAGCTTGTTTGGACAGGTCTTATGCAGTCCTAACAGCGTGCCTCCAACCAACATCATGGCTTTTAATGACTCTGATTTATGTTCAGTATCCAACCGGAGAGCTTATAAAATGAGTAAGGAAGGTGGCTCAATAAAGGACTCGATGTACTGTTGTAGTTTGCAGCCAATCGTGGCTCTTTTGCAGCACTGTAATCGGCCCTGCAGCCTTGCTAAAAATACAATAGATCAGGTGTAAAGAAAAAGACAGAAAGATAATCACATTGTTTCCACATTCAAAATTCCAATGATGATTTTCTGTGAACAGATCCTCCTCTGTCCATGCACGGAAACACACAAATTGCATCACTGATATGCCTAATGATCCAAGTATGTGTCTAATGCCTGGACTATCAATGAGTGTCTGTATTGCTTTTCAAAATAAAACGTTCTATTATCTCCTATGTCTAAGCAGATGCGAAAGGCTACATCCTCGGGTGTTTACAGCACTGCAACTGAGTGCGTGACCGCTGTCTGCTGCTCATGTTCATGCATGCATGCCTTGGTGGCCGGGGGAAGGGTGTGCTTTGCATTTTAAATCCCATCCCTCACTAGCGACGTCTGCAAAGGCCTTTTCTCCCATACCATTCTTTGATCTTCCCTCGTGCTATCAGTGTCTCTTTTGCTCTAATTGTCCTTTGGGATAGAGAGGGATCATCGTGTCTAAAATCCCCACATGTTGTGAGACTCACGTCCTTAAAACTGGAACTTTATTGAATTTAAATCTAACATCGCGTATCCTACCATAAAGGAACTCACTGAGAATCAATGTGGTATCTGTTGCCAGTGGACAACAGCAAGAATTGATCGAATTAATCAAGGCCGACCCCTGATGCACATGCGCGTGCACGTGCACAAAGGAGGAGAACTGACATGATCCACACCAAAGACCTGTCTGGCTTCACAGAGCTTCTAGTGAAAGCACCAAAAGAAGCTAAAAATACATTTTTTCCCACATGCACTGTGCCATATGAAATATTTATAGTGAGCCCCAGTCTGCTAAAAATGGCAAAGATGCTACAGAGAGAGAGAGAGAGAGAGAGGAAGTAGATGCCAAAGCTTGTGGTACCCTCCATCCCAGTGCCAGAGCTTACATAAGAGCTAACTGCAGTTTGAAAGAGAGGAGTACAGAGCTTTACACTCGCCATCTGTATTTAACACACATGCACTCAAACAGGGAGTGACAGAGAAAGACAGACTGAAAGAGAGAGAGAGGACTGATTCTACAGGAATCTATATTTGGCATCCCTTTTTTCACAACTTGCTACTATGCATGTGCTGATTTCGCCAAGCTTACAGTTAAGCTATTCATGTTTTCAGGCCATAATGTGTAAAAGAATAACATCAAATTATGATTTGGATTGCATTTAGATGACATTATTTGAAATTAGAATACAGTAAAGTCAGGTGAACTGAAAGTACAAAGTCTGCAAAAAATCTTTGAAAGCTAGTACTGCTTATCCCTGTACTGCACCATAGGCAGTATATCTAGTGGTTACACTGTCTACACTCTGGACACTTAGGGGTTTTCAGCGTACATCAAAGATCATTTCTCACTTATCATGAGGTTGTCAAGTAGGAAATACCCATTTTACAAGTTTAATTTGAATGGCACTCTCTCATGGCACTTCCTCTCTGTGGTCAGTTGTGGACATTCATCATTATTTCCTAATAAGGGCATCCCATTTTCGCCAGCAACAAATGTACAAATCAGTCAGTTACATCATCGCTGCACACAGGATGGTGACGCTGACGGACTTAGTTCCTCAAAATTGCTCTGACCTTATGTTGAAAAAACTGCCCATTTCAAATGATTTATTCAACAACAAAAAAGCCACTATTTCACTATTTATGACCAAGTAATGATCCTTTAATATGCACTTTGAGAGAGGCACAGATAAAATAGAAATGTATGTTATTACTCAAGAAATGATCTAATGACCGCTCATTCTGGGTGTGGATCTTTGCCACCCTTTCATTTATTAACATATAGATATAGATATGTTATACACTTTCATTCTCTTTGACTGTCACGTTTTGCATTGTCGTCACTGAAATCACTATAATCAGAAATCTAGACGCTGAGCAGAACTGTGTGTAGGAGAAAACTGCCATGAATCAATATCATTTAAAGAGCATGACATACACCAGAATTAGCCACCTAGTGTGGTAAATTACAACAGCTATGCTAACTGAAAAGAGCTTCCTTTCTTCCTGTAATTTATCCAGCAGATGTTTGATCATGGAGCAAAATCAATCTTTGATGGCCCCAGTTATTCACACACATGCACATCTATATGCAAATGTTCCCACACACATACACTGTTCCATACATCTGTGTATCAACAGGGAACTCAATTCATTATTTAACACCATATTTCCAAGTGAGACACCACTGTTCTGAGCATGGATGCATAATTCATGCAGCCTGCATCATGAAATCACATCTCCAGTGCCTCATCTCATCCTGCGCTGTAGCTACAGCATCACCTATGCAGGCAATATTTCCTATTATTTCTCATCCTGCTGTGGAGCATCATTCAGCTCATACTCTGACACATGATTTTCAACACAGCATCATTGCATATCATCCTATGGGAATTAGCATGCTCAACAGATATATTATGTGCGATACATATATCATTGATGCAAAAGCACCTCCAGTATTTCATGCATTTTGAAAGACTGCTATATTCCTCATGTATTGACGTGGGGAGGCAGGATCTATAATTCAACACAGGAATTTTGATGGCTTTTCCCCAGAGCGTTCTGGCCCTGCTGGTTTTTCTTCTCTGACCTGATCTTTACAGCCCTTTCCTGCCTCTACTGAACCTCTTGACATTAACTTTGTCACCAATTGAACAGCAAGTGTTTCTGCGTGTGACACAGTTTGATGTGTGTATGTGTGTGTATGTGTCTAATGGTGTGTATGTTTGCGTGTTCGCCTCTTGCCAGGCTGCTCTCGACATGGTTGATCTCATATGGAGACATTCTGGGAAATCTCTGCCGTATCGTGTGTGTGTGAGGATGGGGCAGAGGAAACTCACAAATCATATCTTATCTAATGAAGCTAATATAATTCCGACGAGGGGAAGGAGTAGCTAACCCAATACTCTTCAGGCTGTGTGGCCTTATTTCACTGTCTTGTTACATCTCTTTTTGTTATTCAGAAACCCCCTCTTTCATTGTCTCTGCTTGCTTCCCGGAGTCACTATCGCTTTGTGTTTCCTAGTAGTACTGAAATGATAAGTTGATTAATCAGTTAGTCGACTCCCAGAAAACTACTGGACAAAAATACTGATGAATAGATGAATCCAACGAGGCTTCATAGCTAAGAAATACTGTAGGTGGTTTGTCAGTGAGATCAAATGAAACAAATTTTACCATGAGAAAATTGATTCATATAGGTGTTTTGATCTGCTACTTATGTGGTTAAACGTCGGCAACCAAACCGACTTGCTTAAGATAAGAGAACCAACGTTAAATGTTGCAAAGAGGCACTCTGAGTACAGCGGTCCAACAATGTCATGCTATTTCCACCTTTGTACCCTTTTGGCATTTCACATTACCATTTTTTCATTTTGTTTTTTGTATATATGAAACAAATGTGAAATAAGTGAACTTTAGAGGTGCTGGTATTGTTTTATTACCTTTGGACAAGGCCAGGCTTGCTGTTTCCCCGTTTCCAGTCTTTAGGCTAAGCTAAGCTAATCTAACCGTCTCCCGGCTGTAGATTCATATTTAGTGTACAAATATGAGAGGTAACAATCTTTTAATCCAACCCTCACCCAGAAAGTGAATAAGCATATATCACAGATTGTATTCCTTCAAAATATATAAATAAATAAAATAAATGACAGATTTTTTCATAATGAACTGCAGCTCTGTTGACCAGCAATGACTGGGGAATAAAAAAGGCGTGAACAGGCTGCTTTAAAGAAACCATTTATTTAAGCTGTTTGACTTTAAAAACAACAACAACCTACCTTTATCTTACAGTGTGTGTGCTACTAGTTGCAGTGATGAATCCTCTGACTTTATCACAAAGATTTATGTTCACTCTGAAAAGGAAGGCAAGCTGTTCCACAGATACAAACATGGCTAGACTGCATTTAAGAGGTTTTACCCTGCCCTCATCCATAATTCTGACTAAACCAAAACTTCAGGGATGACACCACCCATACAACAGTTCATCACCACTTCCTCACCTCTATTAAAATCGCATTCCAGCTAAGCTTACTCCATAAAAACAGGTGCTGTTTGCTTGCATCTCTCAGATTGCTGTAGCACTTTTACAAATCACATTAACAGCTTCCACAGAGGGGGTTGGGTGGAATAAAAGCAATAGGCCGAATACATAAAACACAGTCACGGTCACCTTCATCTTAGCTTGCTCTCTTGCCTCACTCTGCCTCCTGTTTTGTTTTCTGTCTCTCTGAACCTCGCTGAGGTTGCTTTAGACATTTTCTGTGTCAGGGTAACCTTCAGGGGATTGAGTCTTGCTGTCTCACAATTGAATAATGAATGTTTATGTCTGTCGCTTCCACTTGTGCAGGAGTGCATGCAAAGACATAAACGTACATGCACAAGGAGCTGGCCATTTTGTATGCCTACTGTGTTAACTAATCAGTAAAGTGAAGCTTCTTTGCTCGCCCCAGGTGTCCTCAGAGCATTCAGAGTGGTGTCATCAATATCCTGCTTGCTCTCCCTCAAGATATAACGTGTAAGTTAGTGAGCTTTAGAGGCGCTTGTAGTCGGAGCATGTGAGCCAGGCTAGCTGTTTCCCATTTCCAGTCTTTATGCTAAGCTAAGCTAACCGGCTGCTGGCTTGTAGCTTCATATTTACTCATATATATATATATAAATTCTCAGCAATAAAACGAACAAGCGTATTTCCCAAAATAATGAATTATTCCTTTAAAGGAAAGGTTTTCTGCTCTACAGGTTATGTTTGATGAGTACCTGGATGTTTTAGACCTCTTTCACGGCAGACCTTTTGACTTGCCATGGCAGGAAAAACACAGGTGTTACTTATAACATTAACCATGCTTCCATTTCATGCAAGTGTCCGAGTTAGCAATGATGAGTCAAGATGTCATCTGTGAAAAGATCTATTGTGATGCCATGTGAGTAAATGTGATCCCTGAAATAATGTTCAAATAACGTAGCTCAAAAGACAGAAGACTGATGTGATAAAACAGTCAGCAGTTGTTCTGGAATCCATAGGCTTTTTTTCACAGCAGACATTTTAACTTCATAGTACATAATTCAATTCAATTCTATTTTATTTATATATAGCGCTATATCATAACAGAGTTATCTCATAGCACTTGTTAATATAGAGCAAGTCTAAACCAACTCTATATGTATAGACCCAACAATTCCACCATGAGCAAGCGCTAGGCGACAGCGGCAGAACCAGGCTCTGGGTGGGCGGTCATCTGCCTCGACCAATCATAGTAGGAAAAATCGCAGTCATTACTAATCAGCTTAACGATAGCTCCATTATTATTTAAGCATCCCAGTGAGCACAATATACAGGACCCTGAAACTGAAGCAACTAAATGAGATTCAGACGTCATTCTTTTTATTGTTTACGCCTGTGCTTTTCCTGATATGACATGGTACATTGTCTTCTGTGAAAAAGGCCTAATCTGAATCCAGAAATTATTTGTCACTGGAGTGAGATCAATCCAAGTACGCAGCTTGTTTAATCTGCTTGATCTGTTGAAATTGTCTTCAAACACATCAGAACACAGCACAAGAAAAAACCTTTTTTTCCCTGGAAGAAAATTCAGTTGTCTTATTTTGTCATCACTTGTTTAATAGACCCTGCCACACCCACACAGGTGTTTTTAAGTTATCTGAATAGTCCTCACCTCAGGTTGGAGGTGAGTGGAACTACCCTGGAGCAAGACGATTTCAGCATGTACTAATAAGGATGATAAAGGTGGAATTTGTCCTGCCTGAACAGTGAACAAAGCTGGGGGGAGAGTGAGGGAGATGTCAATCAAGCAGTCTGTAGATGCCAAAACAGTCCTGAGAAGAGATCTAATCAGTAAAACAAGTGAAATCACCTGTGTGGGTGGACAATGTATGAGACCATGTCTGTCTTTAAGACAGACGAGACGAGACTTATAGGCTGCACTACCCTAAGTGTCTCATTGACAGAAACATTTGGCTGCATGGCATCCTGCTTTTTGCATGGGTTATGTAATACAATATAAATTATGGTGATGCAACATCTACTGTTCATGCTGTTTTAAGGGTTTTTTAAATAAATGGAGCAATGCCTGTGAGCTAGATCAGGCAGTCAACTCGAGCTGCGCTGCTTTACACACGGGGCATGCCTCATTCTCCACAACCATCTACCAAACACACCCTCCCAATTTGGTGGTCTATTTAAGGTGCAAAAATGTCCCATGTCTCCCTCCCCTGCCGGTCAATGCCACTGTTGCCCTGCATAACCAGTACGGCTGACTGTTCTTTTAGCTCCACCACCACCCCAGCAAATTCCAGCAATGAAGTTGGTGAAAAATGTCATGTATATAATGATGGAACAGGATTCTTTAGGCTTTGTGTTTTTTTTCACAGTGCACCTAATTTAACCTGCACAAAACTGAATGTTGTGTCCAGTTGGAGTCCAACAGTAATCTCTCAACATGACCTGTGCACACACTGTTTTTAACACGTCCACTTACAGGTGCCTGTGTCAGATTGGGGCGACCACTCCACACACACAGAGGGAACAATGTTCCATCAAGCTGGAGGCCGTCTGATAAAAGCCAAAGACTAGAGGATGGATGGTTACAGTCTGTCCTTACTGAGGATGGTGGAAATGATGTCTTATTGACTGCAGCAAATGAAAGTAGGACAATGCAGGGGCCATGCAGAGGACACAGCAACCTGAAGTGGGTCATTAAAATGCCTGCAAGTGCAGCAGCAAATGAAGCTCCCAGGTGTGATGCTAGCTCATAACGCAGATATGAAACAAAACCACAATTCAATCAGCAGTGTTTGAATAAGCTGTAACTTTTATTGCACATTCCTGTTTGGTCTTGCAACGACCTTTTTACCTTTTGAACTTTTAAGACCTCGGTCTTGGCCAAACACTCAAGTCATGAGTGGGATGAAGTTGCCCAGAGTAACTGATCACAGGTCAGATGTGCATTCCCTTTACGAGTGAGATTTGAAGCATAGGGAGGTCATCTAGATCACCTAGATCTGTGACTGGGGAACTTTTAGTCCAGATCTTTGTGTTGACTGCATTACCCATAAGCCAATTCACTGTCTAGAGCAGGACCAGTGGGGAAGGGACAGTAGTGACATCGTGGAGGGGACTAGGAAGTATTCAAGGGAGCGTAGGAATTTTCTTGATTCCACTTTGGAGCACTCCCAATGAAGGAAATACTCCCTCTATAATCTTGAGGCTTTGCAACCTTCTGTCCTTCTTGACTCCCTGAAATCCCCCCAAATAAACACACCTTCCCCCATCACACAAATACATAGGCTTATCATTCTAAGTTTTTTTTTTCCTCATTTACTTGTGACAATACCTGCAACATGCTTCAAATCTTCATTTTGGCAAACCACAAATAAATTAAAACACAAACATTCATATAACACAATTTGACATTTTTAGGACGCTTAGAAATAAAGAAAATGTACATACAATACAGAACCCAAATAAGAACAAAAACGAAAGAAAAGAGAAGCATTTGCATTTTTGTTTTTCCCCACATTTTTCTTGCTTTTTCTTGAAAAAAGAAGTAGCTAGCTACCAATCACATATCACATGCAGATATAATACAACATAATCAGTTGACCCAGTTAGTGTCTGCAAACTACCAATCTAAACTATATCACAAAATTATTCTCTTGAAACCAGCAAACTCAGCTTTTGAGATATTTTGTCTTAATAATTCAGTTTACAGTTTTCTCCGCTGACAAGCCAAGAGATCACTAAACGATCGACCCTGAAATGACTAGCCAAATTCAAAGAGGACTAACACACTGTCGTACATGGTCAAATACCAGATGGTGTTTGTTTTTTTTCTCTTTTACCTATTTTTTTTTCTTAACACACGTTTGTTCACACATGCACTCACACACAGACGGACATTTGTTATCGACCACAAACGCAACACAAGCGGGGTGGGGGGTGCTTTGAGACGCGGCTCGGGCCTGATCCAAACGTGGCATGCTGGCAGGGCGGCCCAGCTGCTGCAGCTCAGCAGTTTAAACATCCTGTTCCAGGATTATGGTTGGGTTGAGAGCTGACTGGCACCGAGCTTCTCCTACACACCTCTCTCCTCTCCTAACCCACTGCCCCCCACCCACCCCAAAAACAACGCAGGAACGGAAAGTGACAAAATGTCAGCGCAGGGCGGGAGGTTTGACATCCTCCATCCCTCTGCTCTCAGCTGCTCTTCTCTAATGATGCTCTGCTGAAATGTCAGACCAATTAGCAGCTTTCCCTCTTGACATTTAACTGGCAGATAGCAAAACAAACACACGAGGAGCACACTGGACTGGACGGACGGACGGTCCGTGGCTAGTAGGCGCCTGGTTGATTGAGGCCGACGTTGCTGCAGCCATAGAGCTAATATTAGATATTTATAAAGTCCTTTTAAAGGTTGGAACTCAGGAACTGTGTGTCTCTTAAGGAATCACAGCAGGTAGAGCAAATAATATCTGTCTTCAGACAATTTGCAAGCCACCTGACATTTCCGAGGAGTAGCTGGTGGTGATCAAAGCTCCCACAATCCCTTCCTCTGCCTCTGTTCTCCTTCTTCTTCTCCCTCTCCCTCTTTCAGCAGACATCAATCAGGCGGGCTCTGAAGCGTGCGCTCATTTAAAGCACCACTCCATCCATGGCGGCACTCAAGCCTGTCCGTCTTAATTTCTGTGTTACCGCCGCCGTCCTTGCCCGAAGGTGTGCGCACAAGTCTGTGTGTGTGGGTTGGCGAGCTTGTGTGTGTGCATGTGTGTGTGTGTGTGTCCAAAGTGTATATTCTACTGACCTTTTAATTCTTTACATGGATCAGAGTGAGACAGATGAGGCTATGTGCACGTAGATATTCAATCACAACCACTCACGTGTGTACAGTAGTAATAAACAGGAGCTGACATAGAAATGGAACAAGATGGCGACAAGTAATTTAACAAAAGAAAACAGCACTCCCTTTAGGCCTTAGTGTCATTCACAGTAAATCAAATTCTCTGTTTAAAGGGTTGTCTCCCTTGATCACACACACTTACTGTACACACACGCATACTGAGGCCTGGTCTTCAGCTGTACCATCTGGTATCTAAATCATGGGAATTACAGTCTTCTTGCTCTCCTACACGCGTGCACACACGCACACGCACGCGCACACACAGACACACACACACACACACACAATAACACAAGAGTAAAGAGAGAAAGAAAGAAGAGATTGACTGTCAATCTATTTATCATACACAGTCTCAGCATACAGCAACATGTGACTTTTTGTTTCTCCATTAGAAATCAATATCCATCTACGCAACAGTGAGCTCTAAATTTAGCCACAAGAGACGGAGAGAAAGAAAGAGAAACAAAGTGAGCGAGCAAGCGAAAGAAAGGGAGAGAGAAAGAGAGCACAGCTCCATGTAAAATACAATCTTCATGTTGCATTGAACTGTGAGCAACGGCACAGTCGAAAGAAAGGAGAAGTGAAGGAGTGAGCACAAACGCCAGTGCGCTGCCCGTCTATTAAACATTAACAGCTTCATTTTATATTTAAATGACCCGACAGAGAGAGACAGTGGGACGTGACGCCAGTTCAGTGCTATAGAGAAGGGAGCGAGGGGCGGAGAGAGAAGAGAGGATGGGATGGTGAGGACAGGAGAGGGGGGATGAGTCTCCTTCATTCAGTAGTCTTTCACATGGGTGGATAAGTCCACACGGTCCGATTTATCTGACTATACGCGTGTGGATGTGCGTTAAGAAATAATGAAATCCAGACAGTAACGCACACTCCAACGCACGTACACACACTCCCAGCGGAGGTCCGAAGAAGTGACAAACATACATACACACACACACACACACACCTCCCTCTCAGGTCTTTCCGAAATTGGGGGAAAGAACCTCCCTGGGCGAGAGAGACGGGAATGAAAGTCACTTTCTTGGTGGAGGGGTGGCGGTGGTGACGGCGTGTCTGCTCTCCGAAAGTTTCGGGTGGAGATGAGGACTGAAAAAATTTCAAAAAACAACAAGACACACAAAACCGAAAAAAGAAAGAAAACAACTCTCGAATGAAACAGCAGAAGGTGATGATGAGAGATTGTTGAGTTAGAGTGGTGTGTCGTTTTGCGTGTCAGAGCTAGCTGGGATTTATCTGGCTAGCGTGGGTGTCGGAGGGCCGGAGGCCAAGCACTCAGCCGTCGGACACGGGCGGGGATACCCAGCCGTACTTCTCATGGGTCTTCACCAGGGACTTGAAGGTGGCCTCAGCTTCCTTACGGCTGAAAGCTTTCTTGGACTTCCCTGATTTCCTACATATACGCCCCTGTGAGGAAAGACAAGACACAGAGAGAAAGGAAGGGGGAAAGAGGGAAATAAGGTTAGGACTGTGTGGAAACATAAAAATAATACAGAAGCCATCAAACTGGTCTGATAATGGGGACAATAACGAAATGACTCGTTCCATAATTTCTCCAGGATTCTTAGTGGGGTCTGCACGCATTCATACAAAAAGACTATAATATTCACTCATCTCAGATGCACGTGGGACATCATGACAGAGGCAAAGCTAACATTAACATTAGCGCATTACGCTTGTTTGTATGTTTCGTTTGTACACTTTGGTTTTTGTACAGATTGAACAAATCACATGCTAATTGGTGAGCTTTGTAGGCAGATTTTGTTACCTTTAGACAGAGCAAGGCTAGCAGTTTCCCACTGTTTCCATTCTTTACGCTAAGCTACACTAAGCTAACTGCCTGCTGGCTATAGTTGTATTTGTACCGTAGATATGAAAGTGGTATCAATCTTCTCATCTGACTCTCAGTAAGAAAGTGAATAAGCGTATTTCCAAAATGTCAAACTATTCATTTAAATTCTCACTCTCTTGGGCTTAAAATAAGTTAATTAAAAAAAGAGGAGCATTTGGTATCTCAACCTAAATTATATTCTTAGTGGCAGGGAGGAATGATTTAACCCTCATGCGGTGTTCGGGTCTTTGGGACCCGTTTTCAATCTTTATTAAACAAAAAATACTGCAATTATTTATTTTTTCAACCTCAGACTCATTGGCCTTGTCTCATTTTCTGTGAAGAACATATAAAAGAACACTCTGCACACTCCCCTAACACACTTATATTACATATGTGGTGTTCGAGTCCACTGGACCAAACGGTAATAAAAGTGTGGAAATTGTAGGTGCTGTGTACTTTCAATCTGTCCTCCTCCTACCTGGGCCTGCTGTTAGTGTGTGTGTGTGTGTTAGTTTTGTCTTTCTGCTCCTGCTATTCCCACATAAGGGTGCCAGGTTATTTTTCAAGCATCCTCTCTGCTCACCGATTTCGCGCACATTTTACCTTCTGTCTTGCGGGAACTTTTCTATATTTTCTCACACTTTATCCCAGCTACAAATTGGGGGCGGGTCAAAACAAATAAATAGCTTTGCCTTTGTGGCTCTTTATCGCAATCGATCAAGATGGCGAAAAGACAGGAAGGTACAGTATACATGCTTCAAGTGCAAGAAATACATATGCAACACACACACACACACACACACACACACACAGTAAAGCTCTGCGCCTCATGTGTTGTATAGGGTGGCAGGAACAGCCTGTGTGTTGAATGGGGCTGATTTTGTGTAGACTGGCATGGATACTGTAGATGTGTGTTCAATTTCTAATTAAGTTTGAAGAAATCAACATCAGTAGTGTTATTATATTTTATCACAAACGAATGGCATCTTTATACATAAATGTAATTTAACTGAAATAAATGGCAAATATTTATAATATATACCTAAAAAGCCAACAATGCGGTGGGTCCACCAGACCTGAACATTGGCTGAGTAACAAAAACATGAACCCCACACAAGGGTTAAAACAGCATTTAGATCATCTATGTAGACACCATTTGCAGAAAATATAACTGCACAGGTACATAAATACACATGTGGAAAAAATTACATTACAAATATTTTACTCATGTTGTCAAGACAGGTGTTCTTTTGCTGGAGGAAGTTGGCCTAATGACCTCAGTATTTCCAAATTCCTGGCTACAACCCTGCATAAAAGTACAAAGCATGCCAAAGCAGCTATTTTCGCAATACATTTGTTTGTCTGGCTGTCTGTCAGAAGGAAACCTCCAAATTATGAATGAATTTTCACAACATTGGATAGACAAACACATGTTGGCGATGGTCTAAATCTAGGATTAATGTATTTTTGGTTAGCCATAACTATGAAACTAATGCCTTCCAAGTCCTGTGGTTGCGTTTGCATAGCTGCAAAATCAATTTCACTTCAAGCCACTATATGGAGACTTTTTAGGCGAATGCAGCATCTATTTACAGATGATTGATTGATGACTTGATTAATCTGTTGATTTTCCTTATGAATCCACAAATACAATCATATAACACAGATATGCAATAAGTCATGGCACTGGAGAAGAAACATTATATTGAAAGATGATTCTCTTGTCCATGGTTGTCAGTCTTGTCAAGCTCATTCTGGAAAAGCTGTTTCAAGTCTTTCCAGACAAATGTAGCAGGATAGAGGCACAGTCCCCACGTGCATATGGATGCACTCGATGGTGAATGCACTGCCACAGGGGAGATGTTGACAGGACAAGAGGTCTGAATGCAGGTTGACCAACATTAGATCAATGTTTAAAGGCAGGAAAAGGCTTTTATAAGGTGTCAGGTTCAATTAGAGGTGGGAAGATACCCTCCACTAGACTGGCCGATGGGGAGATAAATGAAGACCCGAACCAACCACTGCACTAAATGATGAAAAGGTTGTAAATGTGACAGAAAACTGAAGTCCTCCCTCCTTCACACACTGGGCTAATAATAAGTGTGGGCAAAAAAAAACCAAAACGGAGAAAAGAGGTGTTGGTGTCGCCTGTGAACAATCTGTTGTTGGCAGTGGTGCAAAGTCTTCCCTGAAGAAGAGTGCGTGGGTGCATGAATAGAGGAAGAAACAACTGCCTTCACAGTGAACACTCCGATAGATACATACGCAGCCATGACAACGGAGTGATTTATATGAATGTCGCTACAGTTTGAAGTTCACCATTTCATATATAAAAATCACCACCGAAACACAGAACCAATGTGCCAAACACGTCTGACTGCACAGTAAATCACTGTCCACTGATTCATACTCCAGCTATAGTGAAGTTTCTGTTGTAATTGACTCACTACACACTACTAGCCTGCTGTTGTGTAATGTCAGGTGCACTCTGTAACACTGCACCCTCTAACCAGAACGTTTCTTGGCGGGGGAGAACATGGCACTGAGGCCAAGCCACTCCACTGAAACCAATACTAATGCAATTCTTGTAGATGGTGAGCTGCTCTGCATGCTGCATTGCAGTACACAAACCCTCATATTGTTAAGACATCTGTAACCCAGGTCACATCCATGGTCTGCATTGTAGTCCTGCAGCTATAAGCCTCTATCCACTTTTTCAGAAAACACTCGCTGAAAAAACACTCTCAAATCTGTGTGTATGGTAAATATAGAGCTACAACTAGCAGCTGGTTAGCTTAGCTTAGGACAATGGGTGGAAACCGCTAGCCTGTCCGAAGGTAACAAAATCCACTTGCCAGCACCTCTAAAGCATTGACACATTATCATTATTTTAAAGCCATACAAAAACCAAAGTGTAAAAACGACAATCAAATTAAAGTTCTATTCTCCTCCATTTTACTGGGGTCTTGGCAGATGCACATCTAAAAACATGGACAACTAAAACCACTACTCCTTGTAAGAAATGTTTCTTTTGTAATTTGGGTGAACCAACTCTTTAAGTCAGCTTCTTTTTAAAGCAAGCGAGGAACATAATGGCTCACCAGGATGAGTTGCTATTTTGCTTCAGTGCTAATTCATCCATTTTATAAGTTTTAGCACATGCCAGAGTTGCAGTGAGGCGTGGTTGCATCTGTATGTTGTTATTATAAGTTGTTGTATAAGGAGGACGCTGGGATACAGAGACGGGGAGGCTTCAGACCAGAGGAGAGAGACCGAACAGAAAGAGAACGCCGTAGTTGGAGAACGACTGGGACCCATACGAGTGATCGTATTAGAGGCTGCCCCGTCACTGCCCAGAGAGAGAGGGGGACTGCAGTGGGAAGTCACTGTGGTGTGTACATGGTACTGTGGTGGGAGTGTGGTAAGACGGGGGTACCCTGTACATTTCACTCACATAGCTTTCCAGTGGTTCGAGACACTAGGCAAGTGGGCGGTGCCGCCCGTCTACCATTTTGATAAGTACTTTTGTAGATGAGACAGACAGCCTTTTGTTTCTTTGTGTTGGTGCTCCCCTCGCTTGTGTTATTTTGTTAATTGTTTAAACCAAATAAAACCGGTAATCAATTCCTTCATTATTACCCCACACCTGAGTCACAGAGCTCGATTGGTTTTATGTTATCGTCTCCATTCACCCCTAGACTGATGGGGAAAGCAACAAAATTAGGGGCTCGTTAATTGCTGATCGGCTGTGGGGTGCCGTAATGGATGGTCATTTTGGAAGGCCCTGACTCGCCCGGAGACCACTGGGTCTAGTATGCATGCCAGAGGGTTCCTGCTCGGCCTCCGCCCAGACTCCCGGGCCTCCCACCGGAAGGTTTTTGCACGGCCTTGCCTCTGCCTCCGCCTGCCCTGGGTTGGGTTTCTGACCGTTTGTTGGGGCATCTGGGAGCTGTCCCTTGAGGGGGCATTGTACTGTCATGGTCGGTGTTTGTTTGGCTTTTTGTGTGTCCTGTTTTACTCTGACATCCTTGCTGTTTAGTTTTTTTAGTTTCTGGATGTCCCCCGTGTTCTGGTTTTCTGGACATGCCTGCATTTTTTCACCTTGCTTGGATGTAAGTGTTCTTTTGTTCAAATAAATATACAAACTTACATCTGGTATCTTGCTGTCTGCTCTTGGGTTAATTTTTCCTCCTTCTGCCGACATGCCTCGGCACCTCCAACACCATGACAAACAGTGGTTATTATATCACTGGGGACTGCAGCTCTATTTTTTCAGCTTTTTGCCTTGGACATTTATGCCCCCGTAAAACACTGTCGGACTCATGGATCCAAAAGATAACCGCTCACTGTATTTCTAACTACTTTTGTCTCAACACCAGGAAAGAAGAGCCCAAATGCAAGATTTGGATGAGGAATAGAGAGATTAAACAAGATAACAGTTTATCTGCAACGCTCCAAACATTAGCCTGAGAAAAGAATTAGTGGACAAGAAGCAGATTTTAGGACTACAGTTTTGAACCGCATGCTTCCCCATGCAATGAGGTACATCAAACACTGTCCAACGTTAATTCTCTGCTCCCTTAAACATTTGATGGATGATGTCCAATTGCGAACTTGCTTGGCTACTTTTGGTCGAATGTGATGCAGGGGATTAAAGGGAGATGAAGTGATAACATTGAATGATCTGGAGATTAGGGTTACAGTTTCCATTCCAGTAGCAACACTGGCCTCATTTCACTGCGGTCTCTCTCCTCCCCACCAGAGTGTGTCCTATTATCTCAACTTGTATTTTAATCAATATTGGAATCCGTCCCTGCTATAAATGTCCACACTACAAAAGAAGTCAGAAACAAGGCAGAATGTGGCTGATTTCCCCACTAGTATGAAGACAATGACCTGATTCTGGAAGTTAATTTGTGCTGGAAAACCACAAATGTTTCCCTTCATTGGCTGGGCTTTTCAGTTGTTTTGAGATACTCAATGCGTGACTCAATGAGTGACTCATTCATATTGCATGCAGCGTTCCTCTGGGACTTGCTTTCTGTTCCTCTCCTTTACAAAACCGCATTAAAAGACAACCTCCTCAAACACCTGATCCACACAGCCTTTAAAATGGAAAACAAACCAACTGGGTGTCACCTAAGCAGCGCTGCCTGAAACCTGCTCTGCCTCTCTGCGCTGCCAGAGGCCTGTAATACAGATTTCCCAGGCTGACAAACACAGATAATGCACCGGTTGGCTGCTGTCACAGAGCGTTGGTGACAAGCTGGGATACGTTGTTCTCTTTTCAAAGCAGCCTCGTATCTTCACATGCCGCCATACGGTTGCTGTCGCCACCTCAAAATGGGGGCCGCTGCCTTTGGATGGATATCGTTATGTGACTTGGCCATTGTTAGATGTGTGATTACCATGGTGATCGATGGCAGGGAGGAGCGCACCCTCAGCTGAACACCTTGTTGTCATTAAGCCAATCGCTGTGAGCGTCATATACTTGCTTTTACACACAATAGCTGGTAATTTCTCATTGGTTTGTTCCCAATTAGTAGACAATTTGGCACTGTGTGTGTGGTTGTGTGTGTGTGAAAGAGAGACCGACGAAGAAACAGAGTAAGAGATAAGAAGAGAGGGGAAGAGAGTGTGTGAGTGACTGACTGAATGTATATATTGATGCACAAGCCTGCACAAAGTCCATGACTTTGGCATCTGCACGAATAGCTACGATGCATCCAAACATGGGCCGGAAAGTAAAAATATCTGCTTATGAGAGAAACAATGGGCAAACAAAAGAGTGTGTGCGTGTGTGTGTTGCGGTTCAGCTGAGTGAGCGCCCCGGGCCTATACAGTGCCATGTCAGTGTTTATCCATTTCAGCTAAGCGCCTGCTCGTCGAGAGGTACACACTCGTGTAAAGTGGCTGCTGGGTAATCGTGTGAATGGAGATCCGTCAATGGGCGGATCAGAGAAGGCCCCAGTGCATGTTGGGAAGCAGCTCTGGGGGCTGAGGGGATTGTTTCAATGTTCATATCCAGGACTGGAACTGATGATTATTATCATTATTCAACTGTGTTTTTTATAACCAACTGACAATTTAAAGTATATTTAGAGAACGTAAAATGTCAACAAAATGTTTTGGAGCCCAAGATGACTTTAAAATGCTTGTTTTTGTGGATTTTTTTGTCCAAAAAGGAAATTTATTCCATTTTCAATTATATAAAATTGAGAAAAGCCACAAATAATTACTTTTTTGAAGGTGGAACCAGCAAATGTCCATTTTTGATAAATGATAATAAATACATGACTTACTGCCTTAATCAAGTTAGCAAAATTGCAACTTGTGTCACATCTTTTTACTTTGGGTGTTGTCTTAGCGCTTGATAGCAGTTCATTTCAAGCTACATTAACAAGTTTGTGGTTTTGAAGGAAAACTAACAATTTTAACAAAGTTGAATTTTTACGTGGGGAAGCCTGCAGACTGAAACGTCGTGTACAATTGATTGACAGTGTGTGGGATTCTTTCCTTTTATTTGGTCAAGACGTGCCTGCAGTGCAAATTGATGAGAAGGCAACAGGTTATAGCCAGTAGTAAATGGACTATAATTCTACATGACACTAGTGTACTAGCGTAAACACTGCTGTGCAAACAATACAGCAGTACAAATCAATTACCACATTAGCTCACACTACAAAGACGCCTATACCAAATATGACACTTGAGTTTTCCCACACTAGACAACTGTTTCCTACCACCTGCACGGCACTATGGTCCTTAACTGACTGTCATACAAGCCAGATTGCACTGTGACAGTGATTGTCTGAAAATTGGAAATTAAGTATCTGACAGCCAGACTGGTGAACTGGAAATTTAACTCAGTCAGACCTCTTAAAATGTCACCTCATCTCACCTTGTGTGTGTGTGTGTGTGTGTGTGTGTGTGTGTGTTCCCTCACATACGCAGGTGAAGACACGTGTAGCTCTATTGACTTTCACCTCACCACTTTGTCACTGCATGTATCCCCTCACACTAAAAATAGGGAAGGAGCTTCTAAACAAGTCACATTGCTGTTGTCAGAGTGAACCGATGCCCAAGGATGAATAAATATTTTGAGCGTATGCAGGCTTATATATAGCTCTGCGTGCTGTGTTTTGTCGTGATGCATGAGAGATGAGTACATCCCCCACAAAATTAGGACATGAAACGCATGCAAGCGCCTGTGTAGGCACACATCCGCCAAAGAGGCAAACAAAGAGGTGAAGAGATGCAGACACACACACACACACACACACACACACACACACACAGAGGAATAATTAATCAATATTGTTTCCATTAGCGAACTGGAGAAGGAAGACACTGCACCATAATTAGGGAGCACTGCAGAGCTCATCTCCTCAAGCAGCAAATCAAGATGAAGACACACACACACACACACATATATTTCCCTCTCTCTCTGCTGTGGGTACAGGTTTTGTATGACCTCTCTTGGTAACAGATGCTTAATGATTCAGGAAAAATGTTCCGTTATATCATCAAAGGCAAAAGAAAAAGCACTAAACATTGGGGGTTGGGGCAGGAGAATCCAATGACAGTTTACATCACAGCGCTGTCATACTGCTGACGTCAAACGACAGAGAGTCAGAGAGGAGAAAGGAGGAGACTCTACAGACGGAATGATGCGCACAAAAGTGAGATTTTGAAAACACGTGAGGAAACAACGATTCTTATCTGGGTGGAAAGCAGAAAACCTATTCAGAGTTTAAACGATTATAGCCTGGAGTGCATTTGGAGATGTAGCCATTTCTATTGGAATTACAGAGCTGCTGCTGCAGTGCACTGAGGATGTGAAAAACAGATTTGACAGATTACATAATCCAGTCAGTCTAAATCACAGAGGACTGCTGGTATGTAGGTTACCTGCTGCCTCTATTTATTCATATGACTTTCTTTCCCTCATCATACATCACATGTTGAATAATTGTCTTTATCCTCCTTTAGAATAGATAGGAGTACAGATGTTGTTAGACTGTATTAGATCCTGTACGGGGATGTTTCCATTGCATGGCAGCAGGTCTTAGTTATCAAAGGATGCTGCTGATTTATGGAGGCTATAAAAGGAGAGCAAACCGGGACTGCAGAGAGGAGCTGGTTGCACTGCATGAAATGGCTGCCGTAAAGTCACATAAAGATTAATAATATTCACAATCATGGGTTTGCTCATAGCAGAGAGGAGGGGGGATGAGGAGACCAGAGGCCTGCAATATTACTGTACAGCCGGTCACACTGAGCACATCATATGCTATAAATAGGCAAAACATATAGCTAAAACATCAGTTTTACTGAATACTTTTCTTAGAATTAGATTTTTCATTCATAAATAATATGTACAACTGTCCCCCTTTTGGGGTCCATTTCATTACTATTACTTGAGTTTCCTATAAACATGTTGTCTTGAGAAATCAAAAATGACAATTGCAAGTTGCTTTTCATCACATTTTCATCTTTTTCCTCCCCCCCCCCCAAATTGTAGCCTATTAAACGAAACACTGGGTTAATCATCCATATTAGACTAAACGCCACGGTGGGCACAACTGTATGTTGTACATTCTTGAAAGCAGTTTTCAGGGGTTAATTATGCATGAGGCATGAATGCTTAATGGACCCCGCTCATACTCGGCGCGTTTCAGGGCTAAAAATAAATGCCCCAGAGATGATTAACGTGCCTTGCGGTTGATGGCATCCCATGCAAGCAAGCGCCCTCGCCCCCCTCCCCCAGCCCCGTCCTTTCTCACCTGTCCTTTTACCAGGCTGGCCGCGAACTGCCTCATGACCGCCTCCACCGTGTAGGCGCTGGACCATCCGCGGGGGGTCAACAGCTCCATGCATATGGCCCCGCCGTCCAGCACGTAGCCGTTCTCCAGCCGGGGCGTCAGGACCCGCATGAACGGCGGCGAGAAGGGGAAATTGTCGGGAAAGGTGACGTTGAGGAGGATGAACTCGGTGCATGTCTCCTTCATGTCCTGCCACAGCGCCGAGTCCTTGTCCACCTGGTGCAGCTTGACGTTCCAGTCGTACAGGTTGTCCTCCACCAGCTCCACCGTGATGAAGTTGTCCCCTAACCTCCGGATCTCCTGCAGCTCCTTCATCAGCCTCCGCGTTCGGACCTGGGTGCAGTGTTGCCGGTGCGGCGCCAGCGGCGGTATCGAGGAGGCGGTGGTCGCTTTACTCCCGCCTCCTGCGGTCTGCTGCTTCTCCTTTGCATCCTTGCCCTGCTTATCCTTGCCGGACGGCTTGTCCTTGCCGTGCTGGTCCAGCTTCCTCGCCTTAATCTCCGGGGTGCTCAGGATGTTGGCTTCGTTGGCGGTCTGACAGTGTTTGTTGGCGTTGTTTTTCTGGTTCCCTTTGGTCCCCTTTAAAGAGCCCTGATGGTGCTTTGGGTCCTCGGTGTCTCGGTCGTGCAGGCGGATCAGACCGATCTTCCGCAGTAGGGTGGCCATAATTTTTTTTTTTTTTTACAGATCTGTACGTCTCCGCCGGTCCCCCCGCACAGGGGCAAGATTCACTCTTTTCAAGTCGGCTCCCTCTCACGGAGAAGACCTTTCACTGGTGCTGATTCTTAACCTCGTCGTACCGCAACACCACCCCCCCCCCTCCCCCCCCCCCCCCTCTCTCCGTTCTCTGCAGCCTCAGGATGATCACAACCGGGGGGAGCCTGCGCCGTTTCCTCCTCAGTGCATCATCTCGACTAAAGTAAAAAGCAGCAGAACAACAAATACATGTCAGTCCACGTGAATACATTCGCTCGCAGGCAAAAGTCAAAACGGTGTTGTCAAACTAGATCCGTGGAATTCTGCCTTTCGGGCCCCGAATTCCACGGATCCTGTCCGCGGGACTGCAGTTGTTCCCGACGACGGGACGACGCTTCACTCAGCACTGAGGTGGTCTTATGATACATCTTAGCTGAAGGGGTGCATATACCGTATTATCATAGCGAGAGAGAGAGAGAGAGAGAGAGAGAGAGAAACAAAACACAGGCTGCAAGAATATACACCTGGAAAACCACAGAAAGATCCATGGGCTACCGGAAGGAACATTATGGTGGGAAGAAAAACATAAATGCATCACAAGGTTGATGAGACGCACTAGACTCCTATAGGGAATGAATAATAAAGAAACATGGGCTATATATATATATATATACTAAGGTTAATAAAAACTACAGATATAACTACGGAAATTGTTTTAATTATTAAAGATTATAACAACATATACACATAGCATGCGCTGTAAGTCCTTAACATGAGAATATCATACATTTTCCGTTGTGCGCGTGTCCTCCCGCCCACACAGACCCAATATTAGACCAGCAGTCCGCCAGCAGCCCGTCCTTACCGTAGACGGGTGAAATTCGGAGTACGTCCGTTATAGATCCTGATCCGTAAACCGGACACCGATGTGCGTGCGTGTAAAAAGCAGACGTGGCCGCACCATCCAGTAGACTTGCCGTCGGTGGAAGCCGCAGAGGAGGAGGAGAAAGGAGAGCCTTTGATGCGCGCGTGTGTGCGTGTGTGTGTGTGTGCGTGCGTGTGTGTGTGCAGCTGCGGAAGTTCCAGCTTTAATGCAGCCGAGGACGAACCAGCCCCCGGTAATCCTGCTCAGCCTGGCTGCTCCGCTCTCACCGGAGAAGCGCTGCCAAGGCGACGCGACGCCATTTCAAAATAAAAGCCCCTGGATTTATACGAACCCGACCGAGCACCAAAGTTGGTACGTTTATGGAGAAATATGCTGCATATGAAATTACAGCATTGACATATTACAGCTGGTGATTACAAACAGCTAAGATAGGTCTACTTAAAGTGACTGACTTTATAATAAAACCCCCTACCTACAGCTTTAATGCTAGTTCAACTTAATAACTAGGCTATTGGGTGTGTAATGAAAATACAAGCAATACAATAAAATACGATTCCCAACGGAATAAAGAATATGAATAGCATATCGCAAAAGCTTGGTTTTACACTACAGCCTACATGTAACACACAAGCCAATGACTGAGGGAACAAATTCCATGGGAAAACGATTGGAAAGTGAAACAATATGTTTGGGTTACAAGATTAAGAGCTCTTCCAGTGTTTGAACATAGGTTAACTGAGACAAAACTAGAATATTGTTTATATATAATTATTAAAATATATATTTTTAATCTACAGTGACTTCATCTCGAAAACAAGTGTAGTAAATCTCCGTTACACACTGCAAATGTTGCATCTTCCTAAACATTTTGATTTAGGGTCTAAAAATCGTCCTTGGCCTGCGCAAGGCGCCATAGCTGTTAATACAAAATTACTTTTAATTTGAAGGTTCGTGGTTGATTTCCTGGTTTACGCTGTGTAACTTGGTGTTCCCGTGCTGCTCGTCTGAAAATCATACCGGCTAGACAAAATGAACATGCCACTGATGTCAACGTCACTGACATTCACTTTCAGTTTTAGTCTCCCATTTATCGCAATGCAGTCAGCACATGCACATACACCGAGTAAAGGTTACCTTGTACTGTGAGCAGAGCTCAGCATTCTGTTAGAGTGTCACTGGTAAATACATTTTGGCAGATTTTCCCGGGTTACTGATTGTGTTGGAAGATTTAAACAGCAGGGTTAACTACAGACCTCAGCCCCTAATGTCCTGTATGAGTGGCCCACAACCATGGGCCATTATAGCAGATTTCATAGGTGCAAACTTTATTTCACACAGAATATACTAGAATAAACTAGACTATAGCTCATCCCTCATTGCCCTGCTAACTCTGTAGGCAATATACAGAAAGTAAATACTGGCATCAATCGACAGTTGATATGGGAAAATAAAAACCCTCTGAAATTGTATATTTTCATAGAAATTTGCACTGAACAGTGAAGACTGAAACAATATTTTGACACCAGCTGACTCTCTGAGAACATCTACAGCAACAGTTGCAAATAATAATACGTTTTCCTTCATCGGGAATGAAGAGTTGAATTGCAGCAGGATATTTCTAGGGGTATTTAGCATATTCCTGACTTGTCTTTCAAGTTATTTCTTACATATTTAGTAAATCAGCAATAAGTAACTACTGTGCTGTCTATGTATATTTAGACTACCAACACACAGTCATACATTGTAGTACTACAATATAGCTGCAGACATGCTGGCTTTCAAATTGCTTTTATTAGATTTCGATTTTGTGTACTAGACCACCATAATTGACATAGCACCCATTTCAAAATTAAATAATACATATTCTCAATATGATTCAAATAATTAATTGCACAATGCTGATGTAGATGTTGTCAAATCGCCGTTACTCTGCAGTAATAAACTCAAGTCGTTTTATGGTCTTGACAATAGAGGCTTCTGCTTCTCCCTAACTGGCAGCACGACACTTCGACGCGATATACGACAGTCTGTCAGTACCCACAGCGATTGGCTATGTCATTGCCGTAAAGCTCGGCGTTGCGACCGTCGCAGAGTCGGTGGCTAACAGTAAACAGCGACTATCTGACAAAAGGGACTCCTGTAAACGGAGCCATTTCTATGCGTTTCAGTTGTTTTGTAACCGTTAATCGCGATGGCGGAAAAATTTGATAACCTGGAGGAGCATCTCGAGAAATTCATCGAGAATATTCGACAGCTGGGAATCATCGTCAGCGACTTCCAGCCTAGCAGCCAGGCAGGACTCAACCAAAAACTGTGAGTCATGTTCCATCGAGAACGTTACGACGGCGCGAGTCTGCAAATCAGCCTCGTGTGTTCACCTGTCGTGCCGATTAATTTTATTTATTCCCCCCCCCCCCCCTCACAGAAATTTCATGATATCCGGACTGCAAGACATCGAGAAGTGTCGTCAGCAGCTCCACGAGATCAACGTGCCGCTGGAGGTCTTTGAGTGAGTCCTGCTGGTGAACGCGTCGCTTTTCGCCAGCTCCCGTTCAAAACGCCTAACGATTGTATGGTGCCCTTCCTCGTGGCAAATATGGTTATTAGATTAGATTGGACTCAACTTTATTGTCAGTGTGCAGAGTGCAGGTACAAAGCCAGTGAATTAGCCTCTGACCGGAAGGGCAAAATCATAGTATATATTTACAGAGAGTGCAGATGTGGACTAAAATTAAAAAAAAAATGCAACATAGGCCATGTGTACAAATATATATACAGTATATAGAGTGCAATATAATTTTCCGTGTGCTATAATATATACAGAGTATAACAGCATATACACTTGGTTATGTGTACATGCCTCATATTACTTTTATTCTGGATTGCACAACAATACATTTTCAGCTTTAAGAATTGGTTCACTGCTTTAGTTGCCGGCCTTCACAGTGTGCTATATTCAGGTGGAGGATTGCTGAAATGATAGAAAATAAGCAAACGGACGTTTTGCTGAAATAAGTGGACCTTATGTGATTTGGAAAAGCTCTGGAGTCTCATATATTATGGAATATGTCTGTGCCAGGAAGCAAGGTGAACTTAGCAAAGGAAGCTAATGGATTTTATAGTTCCCTGTCTGAGCTTCATAGCTGCATCACAGTTCCCTCAACTGATATTACGCCTTGTGTTTGTAGATACATTGACCAAGGTCGAAACCCTCAGCTGTACACCAAGGAATGTCTTGAGAGAGCCTTGGCGAGGAACGAGCAGGTCAAGGGAAAGATTGACACCATGACGGTAAGAGTTAAAGGCGGTGACGAATAAATAGAACCAACAAACGATTTCATTGATTAAGTGCTCCCAAGCATGTTTAGGAATTCTTAAAAAGATTAAAAAAATGCCCTTTCCAAGCATAATCTTCATTATTCAATGAACCATGTACTTGAAAGACTCCTCTCTGTTGAAGTGGCCTTGTTCTTGATGATAATTGAATTGTCTTACATCTTTTTGTGGTTCAGTAGAAGCTCTGCTCCACAAATCAGCAAATTGATATATTTAGTCTATATTCAGTTTTTGTCAACATTTCCTTATTGTGTGATGCAAATGGCCACAAGGCAGATTGTACTGATTAGGTCTTAAGTTACTATGTCCTTGGCATAAACATACATATGCTTAGTTATCTTCAACATAAAATGAAAAGCAGTTCTGAGTCAGTAATAAACTTTCCTCTACGGTTGTATTTTATTACAGAAATTCAAGAGCCTTTTAATCTCCGAGCTCAGCAAAGTCTTTCCAGAGGAGATGTCCAAATATAAGGCTATACATGGTGAAGATGCCCCCTCCTAGTGGCTGCTGCACCATGACCCCTGACCTTCAACCTGTGACCCTTGAAGTGAAAGCCTGAATGGAGTTTGAACAAGCAGGATCCTCTGTGGTTGCCAGCAGAATATGATAATAACCTTATTTTATTTTTCGCAAATATTGTGATGCTGTTGCTGACTAGTCCCCTGAGGGAGAAGGTTGTATTTCTCCTCAGGACCCCGACTCAGCTAATCCTCTCCTTTTTCTACATTTAAACATAATTTAAAGAAATACAAATCTTGTATATGGGAGAAGTAGAGAGGAGAAAGAAATACTTTTCTGCACTGGGTGGTTATGTTGCTAGGAGACACATTTGTTTTAACTCCCAACTACAGAAGAAAATGTACACGAGCTGTAAGGCACCTGTCTGATTCTGCACTATGGAATTGACTCCATCAGCTGTACATACTGTGTATTTATATGCTTACATGCTACCTTTTGTAATGCTTCCTAATCAGTGCGCAACGTTCATTTGTATCACACACGGTTCATGACCTTTTGTATCAAGCTCAGGTTTCTAATGGCCATGATTATCGAATGCAAATGTTATTTGATGGTAACTCTGTGCCAGTGGTCAGAAATGAGTCCACTCTTTATTTGTAACTTGTTTGTATAATTTTTTTTGTTATTAAATGATCCTTGTTGGACTGATGCGGTGTTTGCTCAATTTCATTGCAGTCATTTTGGCAACAGATTCAATCAAATAAGTCACATGAAAAAAGTGTTACAAATACTTAAATACTGTAGAATAACACAGACAACTGCTGAAGCTAGTGCTACTATTTAATATTTTTCCTAACCTAACTTAGCTGCTATTGCTACTACAAATAATTTAATATTCACAAAAAATGGGTAATTATGTGGAATTCTTCTAAAACCCCATAAATCAGAATTGGAACTTGGGTAAAGGTGTTAGTGACCTGCACAGACATGATGTGTCCGTGATGAATCAGGGTCACACCGCTCAAGTGTCTCCCCTGGAACGTCGTGCATTGTACCCTGCTTGTGTAAGTGTGTGTGTCTGCCTGTCTATAAGACAGGGACAGTTGCTCTGGAAACAGACAGGGCTGCGTCATCAGGCAGGTTATGGCCAAACACGCCTCCTCCTGCTGGGGCTTAACCACGACGACATGGCCCTCTGAACCTGGAGGCTGATCCTATGGGACAGGAGCACGGAAATGAACCCTGTTATTGGTTTGTGATCTATGCAGCCAAGTAATACAGACAGCCCTCTTCCCTCACTGCCACTCTTCCCCTGAGGATTTCCGAACACACGTCTCATTTAGTCAGCTGTGGTCTAGTGAAGATTCAGCTTCCACCTTTTATTGGGGGGAGGAGGTGGAGAATTCAGTTTATTTTTTGTTTCACAACCTGCTTTTTAGATGCACTGAAGGTGTTAGTTAATATAATGTGGCTATGTTAATTCTTCCATTACCATACAACTGGTTGATTTACAGCCTAAATTTTCTTTGGACTATTAAAATCTTGTTCTTTCCATTCTTGTTTTTTTACGGGAATAGCTGGTGGATTGACACCAGTCTCCGCCTACCAACAGCTCTAACGCCCACTAATTAACACGTTATATCTTCTTTGTGTAAACAAAAACACAAAAAAACTAAGTGTAAAATGTTGTGAGGGGCTCCTACCCCTTCTGGCCAAGAATAGTCTGGAACACAACCCCCCATAAAACCCCAATTTGTCATTTTTAAACTTAGGTAACACAATCTGCCTATACAAGTGTATACCACACAAAAACCTAAGGACAGAGCCAGGCTTGCTGTTTCCCATTGTTTCCAATTTTTGTGCTGAGCAATGCTAACTGGCTGCTGGCTGCAGAATGGTACTGGTCTTCCCATCTAACTCACTTCAAGAAAGTGAATTCCTTCTTTTGTGTTCCCATGTTCATACAGTGCCAAAATTAAAACATTTTCTCCATTAATTGGTGTAAAAAATATTAATGAAACCCTTTAAAATGGTATAATTTGGGAATGATACATTGATGTTTTAAAATGTTTGATGCTACTTCATGTCACACCTTTTAACACCAGTCTCATAAGGAGAAAGGAGAAAGAAACAGGCAACCTATGATGCTCTCAGCAGAGTAAACTGCTTTAACTTGAGGTTTCAGATGTTTTATTTATTTATTTAACCTTTATTTAACCAGGAAAAAGACTCATTGAGATTAAAAATCTGTTTTTCAAGAGTGTCCTGGCCAAGACAGGCAGCAGCATAGACAACGCATTATCAAACATAAAACCCACATAAAACAAATTAGAATGATTTGATATTTTATAATTTTTTAAACAGTCGAAAACATCCACAGCTGGATGTACCTTCATCCAAGTAATTTAAAATCACTTTAAAAGCGTCCAATGAAACCAGTTTTTGGTTCTGCCCCTTCCATTTTGGCACTTGACCTCAGAGGTAGGTTTGACCTATTGTTTGTCTGCCACAACGGTTGTGCTCTGGGTGACCCCTTGTCTACACAGCGGCTCGCTCACTGGATCTGTGAGGCGATTCACAAGGGCTGTGAGGCAGTGGGATGCACTCCTCTGGTGGACCTGTGGATGCTTTCCTCTGGGGTAATTGCAGCCTCGACTACATTTTTTAGGGGTGTCACGGGGCGGGCATCTGTCTGGCTTCCTGGGCTTCCTGGTCTACCACCTTGACCTTTGTACCGTCATGTCATCAGGTTGTGACTGCCAGTTTGGTGTCACATTCTGTGCATATTGCATGATTAGGGGGGCCTCCATCAGGGGCAGACAGTGGCCCTGCTTGGCAGCGTTAGCTCGCAGATGTTCGCTGTCTCAGGTGGATGGTGCTCAAACAGGGGGTTGGTTGCTTTCAGAGGATTCGTCCCACCTGGGAGTACATCTCATCCTCCACGGCCTTCGCGTAGGTGTTGACCAATTGCAAAGCTTGCTGGAGGGAAGAGCACATACAACGTAGAAATAATGGTTATCTGGTGTAATCCCAGCCCTCTAACTTTCGGTCCAGCTGGATTAACCAATAGCGAAGCCCATTAGAGGGCTTTGCACATACTCATAGCACTGGGGTTACACCAGATAATCATTATTTTTTCTGTGAGCACTCAGATCACCTTGAGCATCATTTGTCAGATGCAGTCAGTCACCGCCATTAATTGGCTCTTAATTTCTAGGCTGTTTTTACCCTTTGACCCCACTTCTCTGTCGCTGCACTGAGGATGACGAACATCCTCACTGCAGCGAGGCACAAAGGTGCCAGTCAAGGGCACCCTTACAATCCAATAATGCCAAATGATGAGAAAAGGAATTAAATGATGTTTTAATCCACTTTGTGTTTGTGACTGCACACCGTGGCATTTCTTTCACAGGATGCCACTCCGACTGTGTGTGGATGTGTGTAGTGATGCTTGACTAACCACAAAAAGGGGTGAAGGGGAGGGAGAGAGTATTGTACTGTAAATATGTCTCTGTATGAAGTGCTGAGGTGTGTTGGATGACTCATCCAAGGTGACTGAGTCTTTCTCTCTTTTCCTTCCCTCCGATCACCTCCTCTTCCTGTGCGCTCAGGCCCGACACCCCCGCACAAACATCCTCTTCCTTTACGTATATTACCCTCTTCACTCTTTTTCAATGGTCTTCTTCTGTGGCATCTTTCTCTGCATTCCCCGATCAGCAGTGGCTTGTGGTGGAAGTATATCAGCGGTGTTGACTGAAATGATTCATGTGGAGGTGGACTCTCTTCCCCTTTGTTATTTGTCATTCTCATAGGCTTGAAGGGTACTTTAGCACAGGAGGAACACGCTGGGTGAAGTAAATAAAAACTGTAATTGCTAGACCCTGTGATATTTCATTTTGTCTGCTGGAAGAGCCCTTCAATCTCCAATTTCATGGAGTAAATGGAGGGACACTCAACAAATTGCATTTAAAAAACAAAGGCACGAGAGCATTGCGCCACTGACTTTGTCCTGCAGGTATTACATTGTGAAGGAGTGTCTGGTGTAGTATCAGGTGATTGCAGTCTCTAAATTGTTAATTCGGTTCCCTTAAAACATGAATTTGGGTCAAAGAAAGGCATTGAAACATGGCATGCAGTAAGTTAGCATCACAAGGCAAACAACATTCAGTTTAACCAATTAATCAATTTTATTTTTTCTTAGCTGAGAGATGTTATCCTCTTAAAATATATATGGATTCAAGTTTGTTTATGTGTGATCAAGACACTGAACCCCGAGTTGCCCCCGGTGGTGGCCAGCGTGGCAACTGTGTCCCTGTCGGTGTGTGAATGGGTGAATTAGACTGCTGTTCAAACTTAGCTTACTGGTACAGCGCTTTGGGAA